>JAPZIH010001142.1:0-17500 GCA_027410445.1 Discoglossus pictus
AGAGGCGCCTGTATACTCATGACCATAGAGGCGCCTGTATACTCATGACCATAGGGACGCCTGTATACTCATGACCATAGAGACGCCTGTATACTCATCACCATAGGAAAGCCTGTATACTCATCACCATTATGACGCCTGTATACTCATGACCATCGAGACGCCTGTATACTCATGACCATATAGACGCCTGTATACTCATCACCATAGAGACGCCTGTATACTCATGACCATAGGGACGCCTGTATACTCATGACCATAGAGACGACTGTATACTCTTCACCATAGAGACGCCTGTATACTCATCACCATAGGGATGCCTGTATACTCATGACCATAGGGACGCCTGTATACTCATCACCATAGAGACGCCTGTATACTCATGACCATAGGAACGCCTGTATACTCATGACCATTGGGACGCCTGTATACTCATGACCATAGAGACGCCTGTATACTCATCACCATAGAGATGCCTCTATACTCATGACCATAGGGACGCCTGTATACTCATCACCATAGAGACGCCTGTATACTCATCACCATAGAGACGCCTGTATACTCATGACCATAGAGGCACCTGTATACTCATGACCATAGAGACGCCTGTATACTCATGACCATAGGGACGCCTGTATACTCATGACCATAGAGACGCCTGTATACTCATCACCATAGGAAAGCCTGTATACTCATCACCATTATGACGCCTTTATACTCATGACCATCGAGACGCCTGTATACTCATGACCATATAGACGCCTGTATACTCATCACCATAGAGACGCCTGTATACTCATGACCATAGGGACGCCTGTATACTCATGACCATAGGGACGCCTGTATACTCTTTACCATAGAGACGCCTGTATACTCATCACCATAGAGACGCCTGTATACTCATGACCATAGGAACGCCTGTATACTCATTACCATTGGGACGCCTGTATACTCATGACCATAGAGACGCCTGTATACTCATGACCAAAGAGGCGCCTGTTTATTCATGACCATAGGGATGCCTGTATACTCATGACCATAGAGACGCCTGTATACTCATGACCATAGAGACGCCTGTATACTCATGACCATAGAGGCGCCTGTATATTCATGACCATAGAGACGCCTGTATACTCATGACCATAGGGACGCCTGTATACTCTTCACCATAGAGACGCCTGTATACTCATGACCATAGGGACGCCTGTATACTCATCACCATAGAGTCACCTGTATACTCATGACCATAGAGGCGCCTGTATACTCATGACCATAGGGACGCCTGTATACTCATGACCATAGAGACGCAAGTATACTCATGACCATAGGGACGCCTGTATACTCATGACCATAGAGATGCCTGTATACTCATGACCATAAGAACGCCTGTATACTCATCACCATTATGACGCCTGTATACTCATCACCATAGGGACGCCTGTATACTCTTTACCCTAGAGACGCCTGTATACTCATCACCATAGAGACGCCTGTATACTCATGACCCTAGAGACGCCTGTATACTCATGGCCATAGGAACGCCTGTATACTCATCACCATAGAGACGCCTGTATACTCATGACCATAGAGGCGCCTGTATACTCATGACCATAGAGGCGCCTGTATACTCATGACCATAGGGACGCCTGTATACTCATGACCATAGAGACGCCTGTATACTCATCACCATAGGAAAGCCTGTATACTCATCACCATTATGACGCCTGTATACTCATGACCATTGAGACGCCTGTTTACTCATCACCATTATGACGCCTGTATACTCATCACCATAGAGACGCCTGTATACTCATCACCATAGAGACGCCTGTATACTCATGGCCATTGGAACGCCTGTATACTCATCACCATTGGGACGCCTGTATACTCATGACCATAGAGACGCCTCTATACTCATGACCATAGGGACGCCTGTATAATCTTCACCATAGAGACGCCTGTATATTCATGACCATAGGGACGCCTGTATACTCATCACCATAGAGTCACCTGTATACTCATGACCATAGAGGCGCCTGTATACTCATGACCATAGAGGCACCTGTATACTCATGGCCATAGGAACGCCTGTATACTCATCACCATAGAGACGCCTGTATACTCATGACCATAGAGGCGCCTGTATACTCATGACCATAGAGGCGCCTGTATACTCATGACCATAGGGACGCCTGTGTACTCATGACCATAGAGACGCCTGTATACTCATCACCATAGGAAAGCCTGTATACTCATCACCATTATGACGCCTGTATAATCATGACCATTGAGACGCCTGTTTACTCATCACCATTATGACGCCTGTATACTCATCACCATAGAGACGCCTGTATACTCATGACCATAGGGACGCCTGTATACTCTTTACCATAGAGACGCCTGTATACTCATCACCATAGAGACGCCTGTATACTCATCACCATAGAGACGCCTGTATACTCATGGCCATTGGAACGCCTGTATACTCATCACCATTGGGACGCCTGTATACTCATGACCATAGAGACGCCTCTATACTCATGACCATAGGGACGCCTGTATACTCTTCACCATAGAGACGCCTGTATATTCATGACCATAGGGACGCCTGTATACTCATCACCATAGAGTCACCTGTATACTCATGACCATAGAGGCGCCTGTATACTCATGACCATAGAGGCACCTGTATACTCATGACCATAGAGGCGCCTGTATACTCATGACCATAGAGGCGCCTGTATACTCATGACCATAGGGACGCCTGTATACTCATGACCATAGAGACGCCTGTATACTCATCACCATAGGAAAGCCTGTATACTCATCACCATTATGACGCCTGTATACTCATGACCATTGAGACGCCTGTATACTCATGACCATATAGACGCCTGTATACTCATCACCATAGAGACGCCTGTATACTCATGACCATAGGGACGCCTGTATACTCATGACCATAGAGACGACTGTATACTCTTCACCATAGAGACGCCTGTATACTCATCACCATAGGGATGCCTGTATACTCATGACCATAGGGACGCCTGTATACTCATCACCATAGAGACGCCTGTATACTCATGACCATAGGAACGCCTGTATACTCATTACCATTGGGACGCCTGTATACTCATGACCATAGAGACGCCTGTATACTCATCACCATAGAGATGCCTCTATACTCATGACCATAGGGACGCCTGTATACTCATCACCATAGAGACGCCTGTATACTCATCGCCATAGAGACGCCTGTATACTCATGACCATAGAGGCACCTGTATACTCATGACCATAGAGGCGCCTGTATACTCATGACCATAGGGACGCCTGTATACTCATGACCATAGAGACGCCTGTATACTCATCACCATAGGAAAGCCTGTATACTCATCACCATTATGACGCCTGTATACTCATGACCATCGAGATGCCTGTATACTCATGACCATATAGACGCCTGTATACTCATCACCATAGAGACGCCTGTATACTCATGACCATAGGGACGCCTGTATACTCATGACCATAGGGACGCCTGTATACTCTTTACCATAGAGACGCCTGTATACTCATCACCATAGAGACGCCTGTATACTCATGACCATAGGAACGCCTGTATACTCATTACCATTGGGACGCCTGTATACTCATGACCATAGAGACGCCTGTATACTCATGACCAAAGAGGCGCCTGTTTATTCATGACCATAGGGATGCCTGTATACTCATGACCATAGAGACGCCTGTATACTCATGACCATAGAGACGCCTGTATACTCATGACCATAGAGGCGCCTGTATATTCATGACCATAGAGACGCCTGTATACTCATGACCATAGGGACGCCTGTATACTCTTCACCATAGAGACGCCTGTATACTCATGACCATAGGGACGCCTGTATACTCATCACCATAGAGTCACCTGTATACTCATGACCATAGAGGCGCCTGTATACTCATGACCATAGGGACGCCTGTATACTCATGACCATAGAGACGCAAGTATACTCATGACCATAGGGACGCCTGTATACTCATGACCATAGAGATGCCTGTATACTCATGACCATAAGAACGCCTGTATACTCATCACCATTATGACGCCTGTATACTCATCACCATAGGGACGCCTGTATACTCTTTACCCTAGAGACGCCTGTATACTCATCACCATAGAGACGCCTGTATACTCATGACCCTAGAGACGCCTGTATACTCATGGCCATAGGAACGCCTGTATACTCATCACCATAGAGACGCCTGTATACTCATGACCATAGAGGCGCCTGTATACTCATGACCATAGAGGCGCCTGTATACTCATGACCATAGGGACGCCTGTATACTCATGACCATAGAGACGCCTGTATACTCATCACCATAGGAAAGCCTGTATACTCATCACCATTATGACGCCTGTATACTCATGACCATTGAGACGCCTGTTTACTCATCACCATTATGACGCCTGTATACTCATCACCATAGAGACGCCTGTATACTCATCACCATAGAGACGCCTGTATACTCATGGCCATTGGAACGCCTGTATACTCATCACCATTGGGACGCCTGTATACTCATGACCATAGAGACGCCTCTATACTCATGACCATAGGGACGCCTGTATAATCTTCACCATAGAGACGCCTGTATATTCATGACCATAGGGACGCCTGTATACTCATCACCATAGAGTCACCTGTATACTCATGACCATAGAGGCGCCTGTATACTCATGACCATAGAGGCACCTGTATACTCATGACCATAGAGGCGCCTGTATACTCATGACCATAGAGGCGCCTGTATACTCATGACCATAGGGACGCCTGTATACTCATGACCATAGAGACGCCTGTATACTCATCACCATAGGAAAGCCTGTATACTCATCACCATTATGACGCCTGTATACTCATGACCATTGAGACGCCTGTATACTCATGACCATATAGACGCCTGTATACTCATCACCATAGAGACGCCTGTATACTCATGACCATAGGGACGCCTGTATACTCATGACCATAGAGACGACTGTATACTCTTCACCATAGAGACGCCTGTATACTCATGACCATAGGAACGCCTGTATACTCATTACCATTGGGACGCCTGTATACTCATGACCATAGAGACGCCTGTATACTCATCACCATAGAGATGCCTCTATACTCATGACCATAGGGACGCCTGTATACTCATCACCATAGAGACGCCTGTATACTCATCACCATAGAGACGCCTGTATACACATGACCATAGAGACGCCTGTATACTTATCACCATAGGGACGCCTGTATACTCATGGCCATAGGGACGCCTGTATACTCATGGCCATAGGAACGCCTGTATACTCATGGCCATAGGGACGCCTGTATACTCATGGCCATAGGGACGCCTGTATACTCATGGCCATAGGGACGCCTGTATACTCATGACCATAGAGACGCCTGTATACTTATGACCATAGAGACGCAAGTATACTCATGACCATAGAGACGCCTCTATACTCATGACCATAGAGACGCCTGTATACTCATCACCATAGAGACGCCTGTATACTCATGACCATAGGGACGTCTGTATACTCATGACACTATAGAGACGCCTGTATACTCATGACCATAGGGACGCCTCTATACTCATGACCATAGGTACGCCTGTATACTCATGACCATAGGTACGCCTGTATACTCATGACCATAGGTACGTCTGTATACTCATGACCATAGGTACGTCTGTATACTCATGACCATAGGGACGTCTATATACTCATCACCATTGGGACGCCTCTATACTCATGACCATAGAGACGACTGTATACTGATGACCATAGGGACGCCTGTATACTCATCACCATTGGGACGCCTCTATACTCATGGCCATAGAGACGCCTGTATACTCACCACCATAGAGACGCCTGTATACTCATGACCATTGGGACGCCTCTATACTTATGACCATAGAGGCGCCTGTATACTCATGACCATAGGGACGCCTGTATACTCATGACCATAGAGACGCCTGTATACTCATGACCATAAGAACGCCTGTATACTCATCACCATTGGGATGCCTGTATACTCTTCACCATAGAGACGCCTGTATACTCTTCACCATAGAGAAGCCTGTATACTCATCACCATAGGGACGCCTGTATACTCATCACCATAGAGATGCCTGTATACTCATGACCATAGAGACGCCTGTATACTCATGACCATAGGGACGACTCTATACTCATGACCATCGGGACGCCTGTATACTCATGACCATAGTGAAGCCTGTATACTCATGGCCATAGGGACGCCTCTATACACATGACCATAGGGACGCCTATATACTTATGTCCATAGAGACGCAAGTATACTCATGACCATTGGGACGCCTCTATACTCATGACCATAGAGACGCCTGTATACTCATGACCATAGAGACGCCTGTATACTCATCACCATAGAGACGCCTGTATACTCATGACCATAGGGACGTCTGTATACTCATGACACTAGAGACGCCTGTATACTCTTAACCCTAAAGACGCCTGTATACTCATCACCATAGAGACGCGGGTAAACTCATGACCATAGAGACGCCTGTATACTCATGACCGTAGGAACGCCTGTATACTCATCACCATTGGGACGCCTGTATACTCATGACCATAGAGACGTCTGTATACTCATGACCATAGAGACGCCTGTATACTCATCACCATAGAGATGACTCTATACTCATGACCATAGGGACGCCTGTATACTCATGGCCATAGGGACGCCTGTATACTCATGACCATAGGGACGCCTGTATACTCATGACCATAGGGACGCCTCTATACTCATGACCATAGAGACGCCTGTATACTCATGACCATGGAGACGCCTGTATACTCATCACCATAGAGACGCTTGTATACTCATGACCATAGAGACGCCTGTATACTCATGACCATAGGGACGTCTGTATACTCATGACCATAAGGACGCCTCTATTCTCATGACCATAGGGACGCCTGTATACTTATCACCAGTGGGACGCCTCTATATTCATGACCATAGAGACGCCTGTATACTCATCACCATTGGGACGCTACTATACTCATGGCCATAGAGACGCCTGTATACTCATCACCATAGAGACGCCTGTATACTCATGACCATTGGGACGCCTCTATACTCATGAGCATAGAGACGCCTGTATACTCATGACCATAGGGACGCCTGTATACTCATCACCATTGGGACGCCTGTATACTCATGACCATAGAGGCGCCTGTATATTCATGACCATAGGGACGCCTGTATACTCATGACCATAGAGACGCCTTTATGCTCATGACCATAGGAACGCCTGTATACTCATCACCATTGGGACGCCTGTATACTCATGACCATAGAGACGCCTGTATACTCATGACCATAGGGACGCCTGTATACTCATGACCATAGGGACGCCTCTATACTCATGACCATCGGGACACCTGTATACTCATGACCATAGGGACGCCTGTATACTCATCACCATAGAGTCACCTGTATACTCATGACCATAGAGTCGCCTGTATACTCATGACCATAGGGACGCCTGTATACTCATGACCATAGGGACGCCTGTATACTCATGACCATAGGGACGCCTGTATACTCATCACCATAGAGTCACCTGTATACTCATGAGCATAGAGGTGCCTGTATACTCATGACCATAGGGACGCCTGTATACTCATGACCATAGAGACGACTGTATACTCTTCACCATAGAGACGCCTGTATACTCATCACCATAGGGATGCCTGTATACTCATCACCATAGGGACGCCTGTATACTCATCACCATAGAGATGCCTGTATACTCATGACCATAGAGACGCCTGTATACTCATGACCATAGGGACACCTCTATACTCATGACCATCGGTACGCCTGTATACTCATGACTATAGAGACACCTGTATACTCATTACCATAAGGACGCCTGTATTCTCATGACCACAGAGACGCCTGTATACTCATGACCACAGAGACGCCTGTATACTCATCACTAGTGATGTCGCGAAACATAAAATTTTCATTTCGCGAATCTCGAACGCGAACCGCCGCAAATGTTCGCGAACCGGCGAACCCGGTGAACCGCCGTAGACTTCAATCGGCAGGCGGATTTTAAAACCCACAGGGACTCTTTCTGGCCACAATAGTGATGGAAATGTTGTTTTAAGGGGACTAACACCTGTACTGTGGCATGCCGGAGCGGGATCCATGTCAAAACTCCCACAGAAAATTACGTAATTGATGCAGAGTCTGGTTTTAATCCATAAAGGGCATAAATAACGTAACACCCCATCCATCACCATCCTCCCCTGTATCTCTTTACCCCCTCCCTCATCATCCTCCCCTGTGTCTCTTTCCCCCCTTCCTCATCACCCTCCCCTGTGTCTCATCCCCCCTCCCCCATCATCCTCCCACCTCCCTCATCATCCTCCCCTGTATCTCTTTACCCCCCTCCCTCATCATCCTCCCCTGTGTCTCTTCCCCCCTCCATCATCATCCTCCCCTGTGTCTCTTTCCCCCCTCCCTCATCATCCTCCCCTGTGTCTCTTTTCCACCTCCCTCATCATCTTCCCCTGTGTCTCTTTACCCCCCTCCCTCATCATCCTCCCCTGTATCTCTTTACCCCCTCCCTCATCATCCTCCCCTGTGTCTCTTTACCCCCTCCCTCATCATCCTCCCCTGTGTCTGTTTCCCCCCTCCCTCATCATCCTCCCCTGTGTCTCTTCCCCCCTCCCTCATCATCCTCCCCCCTCCCTTGATGATAAGGGGGGGAAGAGACACAGGGATAAGTGTGAGGGGTGTTAGGGTGAGGGGTGTTAGGGATAAGTGTAAGGGGTGTTAGGGTGAGGCATGTTAGGAATAAGTGTGAGGGGTGTTAGGTGTTAGGGATAATTGTGAGAATGTTAGGGTTAGGTGTTAGGTTGATGGGTGTTATGGTAAGTGTGAGGGGTGTTAGGGTTAGGATAAGGGGTGTTAGGGATAAGTGTGATGGGTGTTAGGGTAAGGGATGTTAGGGTTAGGTGTTAGGGTAAGGGCTGTTAGTGACCAGTGTAAGGGGTATTAGGGTTAGGTGTTAGGGTAAGGGCTGTTAGGGATAAGTGTAAGGGGGTATTAGGGTTAGGTGTTAGGGTGAGGGGTGTTAGGGATAAGTGTGGGGAGTGTTAGGGTGAGGGATGTTAGGATTAGGTGTTAGGGATAAGTGTGAGGGGTGTTAGGGTTAGGGTAAGGGGTGTTAGGGATAAGTGTGAGGGGTGTTAGGGTTAGGTGTTAGGGTGAGGGGTGTTAGGGATAAGTGTGGGGGGTGTTAGGGTGAGGGATGTTAGGGTTAGGTGTTAGGGATAAGTGTGAGGGGTGTTAGGGTTAGGGTAAGGGGTGTTAGGGATAAGTGTGAGGGGTGTTAGGGTTAGATGTTAGGGTGAGGGGTGTTAGGGATAAGTGTGGGGGTGTTAGGGTAAGGGATGTTAGGGTTAGGTGTTAGGGAAAGGGCTGTTAGTGATAAGTGTGAGGGGGTATTAGGGTTAGGTGTTAGGGTGAGGGGTGTTAGGGATAAGTGTGGGGGTGTTATGATGAGGGATGTTAGGGTTAGGTGTTAGGGATAAGTGTGAGGGGTGTTAGAGTTAGGGGTGTTAGGGATAAGTGTGAGGGGTGTTAGGGTGAGGTGTTAGAGTGAGGGATGTTAGGGTTAGGTGTTAGGGATAAGTGTGAGGGGTGTTAGGGTTAGGGTAAGGGGTGTTAGTGATAAGTGTGAGGGGTGTTAGGGTTAGGTGTTAGGGTGAGGGATGTTAGGGTTAGGTGTTAGGGATAAGTGTGAGGGGTGTTAGGGTTAGGGTAAGAGGTGTTAGGGATAAGTGTGAGGGGTGTTAGGGTTAGGGTGAGGGGTGTTAGGGATAAGTGTGAGGGGTGTTAGGGTTAGGTGTTAGGGAGAGGGATGTTAAGGATAAGTGTAAGGGGTGTTAGGGTGAGGCATGTTAGGAATAAGTGTGAGGGGTGTTAGGTCTTAGGGATAAGTGTGAGGGGTGTTAGGGTTAGGTGTTAGATTGATGGGTGTTATGGATAAGTGTGAGGGGTGTTAGGGTTGGGTGCTAAGGTGAGGGAGGATGATTATAAGGGGGGGAAGAGACACAGGGGTGTCCTTGCAGCAGAGATCAAAAGAGTCCTTCAGGACTGTAATGCACACTGTGTACAGTAGCCTAGCTATGGTTTTCCCTATTGATGCAGTATCACCTACACTCAGCCTCCTCTCAGTAAGACTGCAAGTTAGTTATGATTACAAAATGGCTTCTGTCCATGAGTGAGAAGGGTCTGGAAGGCAGGGTATGATGCTGATTGGCTGGAATGTGTCTGCTGACTGTGAGTTGCAGGGTCAAAGTTTGCTCAATGATAAAGTATAGGGGGCGGATGGAACATCGCATATGTTCGCAGTTCGCCGTGAACGCGAACATGCTATGTTCGCCGGGAACAGTCCGCCGGCAAACTATTCACGACATCTCTACTCATCACTATTGGGACTCCTCAATACTCATGACCATAGAGACGACTGTATACTCATGACCATTGGGACGCCTCTATACTCATGACCATAGAGACGCCTGTATACTCATGACCACAGGGACGCCTGTATACTCATCACCATAGGGTCGCCTGTATACTTATCAATATAGAGACGCCTGTATACTCATGACCATAGGGACGCCTGTATACACATGACCATAGAGACGCCTGTATACTCATCACCATAGAGACGCCTGTATACTCATGACCAAAGGGACGCCTGTATACTCATCACCATAGGGTCGCCTGTATACTCATCACCATAGAGACGCCTGTATACTCATGACCATAGGGACGCCTGTATACTCATGACAATAGGGACGCCTGTATACTCATGACAATAGGGACGCCTCTATACTCATGACCATAGGGACGCCTGTATACTCATGGCCATAGAGACACCTCTATACTCATGACCATAGGGACGCCAGTATACTTATGACCACAGAGACGCCTGTATACTCATGACCATAGAGACGCCTGTATACTCATCACCATTGGGACGCCTCTATACTCATGACCATAGAAACGTCTGTATACTCATGACCATAGGGACGCCTGTATACTCATCACCATTGGGACGCCTGTATACTCATGACCATAGAGATGCCTGTATACTCATCACCATTGGGACGCCTGTATACTTATTACCATTGGGATGCCTCTATACTCATCACCCTAGAGACGCCTGTATACTCATGACCATAGGGACGCCTGTATACTCATGACCATAGGGACGCCTGTATACTCATCACCCTATAGACGCCTGTATACTCATCACCATAGGGTCGCCTGTATACTCATCACCATAGAGACGCCTGTATACTCATGACCATAGGGACGCCTGTATACTCATGACAATAGGGACGCCTGTATACTCATGACAATAGGGACGCCTCTATACTCATGACCATAGGGACGCCTGTATACTCATGGCCATAGAGACACCTCTATACTCATGACCATAGGGACGCCAGTATACTTATGACCACAGAGACGCCTGTATACTCATGACCATAGAGACGCCTGTATACTCATCACCATTGGGACGCCTCTATACTCATGACCATAGAAACGTCTGTATACTCATGACCATAGGGACGCCTGTATACTCATCACCATTGGGACGCCTGTATACTCATGACCATAGAGATGCCTGTATACTCATCACCATTGGGACGCCTGTATACTTATTACCATTGGGATGCCTCTATACTCATCACCCTAGAGACGCCTGTATACTCATGACCATAGGGACGCCTGTATACTCATGACCATAGGGACGCCTGTATACTCATCACCCTATAGACGCCTGTATACTTATCACCATAGAGACGTCTGTATACTCATGACCATAGGGACGCCTGTATACTCATGACCATAGAGACGCCTGTATACTCATGACCATAGAGACGCCTGTATACTCATGAGCACAGGGACGCCTGTATACTCATGACCATAGAGACGCCTGTATACTCATGACCATGGAGACGCCTGTATACTCATCACCATAGGGACGCCTGTATACTCATGACCATAGAGACGCCTGTATACTCATCACCATTGGGACGCCTCTATACTCATCACCCTAGAGACGCCTGTATACTCATCACCATGGAGTCGTCTGTATACTCATTACCATAGGCACGCCTGTATACTCATCACCATAGGATCACCTGTATACTCATCACCATAGGGACGCCCAGTGTACAACTCCTCTCACTCTCGCTTCGGGACTTTTCTCGTGCTGCCCCTATTCTCTGGAACTCCTTGCCTCGCTCCACCAGTTTATCCTCTTGCTTCAATACATTCAAAACCTCACTAAAAACGCATCTCTTTAAAGGAGCGTATCACCTTCCACCCTAAGACACTTGTCACCTCTCTCTCCCTCCTTTACTACACACAATACCTTTAGGTTGTAAGTCTGTGAGTCTCAATCCTGCCTGGGGCCTTGGGGAAAGCACCACGGACACTGGAATCGAGGCTCAAAGACAGGGCCCTCCTTGCTTTGTTATGTGCTGATTTGTGTTTACCTGGAACTTATCTTGTGTACAGCGCTATGGAATGTGTCGGCGCTTTATAAATAAGCGATAATAATAATAATCCAGAGCAGAGATCTTGGGTTGTTAATGTTCATTTTCATGTTCTTCAGAAAAACTTCAACTGTTTTACATCCTTTGTTTCATGTGCGCATTGGTTGCAGCCGATGACTGTAGGAACGCGGCCGCGGTCCCGTCCCCATCAAGCTGTGAAAACTTGATAGTACACCCCAACGCCTAACCCTCTTACCCTAACCCCCTAACCCTCTCCCCCTAACCGCCTAAAACTCACTTCCTAACCTTACCCCTTAACTCTAACCCTAACCCTCTAACCCTAACCCCCTTAACCCTAACAAGAAACGACTTAGCGGGCGTAGTAGCTCATCACAACTAGATGGGATACTGGGCGCAGTAGCTCTCCGGGGCACGCTTCCAGCATGCAACAAATGCGCACATAAAACAGGATAGGTCCCATCCTTCTATAACTGCTTACATTTGAGTAAATTTTAGAGGGAGGTGTAGGGTCAGGAATTTCAGTGTCCTTGCCTGCTTCCTTACCTGTAGCAGGGTCTCACTACTCTGCATTCTCCTGTTCGCAGCATACATACCCGTCATCTTCAAGTTCCTGATCCCTCTCCAATTTAAGATGACCATATCCCAAAATTTGTCTCACTTCCCTCCCTGGACTCTAGACCTTGACCTATTTAAATGTCCTGTTTGTGCTAATCCGTGCCAGTTCTGCAAGCCAAGGCTGCAAGAAGACGCCTGGTGCTTGTCAGGCTCCGGAGTACAAGAGTGCTATCTCATATGTCTGTGTATTTGTCACAACCCGCTCTTCATTGGGCTTGAATGGTTACTAGTCCGATCCGACCCGCAGGTTGACTCAGTTTAGTATCCCCTGCTTGATTAACGGACAAGTTGCCGGCTCTCAGGCCAACAGCCTTATTAAATTGCGATTCGGCCAATTGAATAGGGCTCTATATAAGCACTGAGCATATTTTATTTACAGAAGTTTTTAGTTAGTGATCTTCTATTCAATTGGCCGAGTTACAATTTAATAAGGCTGCAAGTTACAGGATCTCAGGACAAGTTGCAGAAAATATAAAAAATAAAATAAAAGCCTCTCTCCTAAATAAAACAAATCATGTATATGTGTCCCAAAAAGAGCATTATCTTCAACCACCTTTACAGTTTTCTATACAATACATCAAAAGATTATTTGCCCCAAACAATTACAGCTTAACAACTTTGATCCCTAATTGCCCCATGTGGGCTAGGACTTCCTCTAAGAGCTTGGCGCTGGCCTGTCTAGGTCCAGAGGAGTCTACACCAGATACCTCCTGTCATGTCCTGGCACAGCAGGGGTCCGTTAGGGTACTGTGAATACTGGAGCCAGAGCGTCTGTGCGAGGTCTGCCCCTCATGGAGTAGGAAGCCTAGCAGAGGGTAGTGGACTGGTTGTTACGCCATGTTAGCAGGGAAGGGATATTCCTATGGCCCCATGTGCTTCTGTAGAATGGCAGTTAGGTATACCGATTGCCTCAGGCCCAAAAAGTCCAACAGTTCCTGGGGTTGTGACAGTATATCCTTCTGTACTGGCTGCCACTAACGTCTTCCTTTTTATTGTGCCTGTAGCCCTTGAGTAACTATTCCGCTCTGCCACTTTTTCTTGATTGCCTTTTTACTGTGTGCGTGGCTCCTACTTATTGTATACTATCCTGTTGTGCCAGTTATTCCTCGTAGCCATTTTGCTGCATCAATGGTTCCTGAGTACTATCCTACTGTGCCAGTTATTCCTGATTGCCATCTCAGTGTGCTTGTGACTTTTGCATGTATTATCTTACTGCCTCTCGATTTCTGAACCCTTGCTTGCCAGACAATGAGCCTCATTCAATTTGAAGGCCACATCTTGTAATATACGGGCCATATGTCTGCGGGCTTGCAGTCTGCTACAAATCCGGTGCTATTCAATTGAGCAAGCCTGCAAGTTACGGGCCGAAAGCCAAAACCATAAACTCATATAAAGCATTTCAGGGCGGGAACATGATCAATTAAGTAAGGCCGTAACTACCCATTTGGAAAGAGCCAATAGAAAATTAGACTGCCATCATTAGGTCAGTAAAACATGGAGGATAGCAGTCAATAAATTAGTGTCTAGGGTCCGATAAGCGAACAGACTCGCAAAACCGCAAAACATAAAATAATTAAAATGAATGCAATACGGTTCTTGTCCATGTGGGTGGCTTGATATATATTAACTCATTGATTGATATCAATATACCGTATATACTCGAGTATAAGCTGACCCGAGTATAAGCCGAGGCACCTATTTTACCACAAAATACTGGGTAAAACGAGTGACTCGAGTATAAGCCGAGGGTGGGAAATGTGCTGCCCCCTGTGTCCCTCTTGTGCCCTTTGTGTCCCCCCTCTCTCTCCTGTGTCTCTTCTCCCCTCTCCCTTCCCTGTGTCTCTTCTACCCTCTCCCTTTCCTGTGTCTCTTCCCCCCTCCCTTATCACCCTCCTCAACCCCTCTCCTCATCCTTAACCTCCCTCCTCATCCTTAACCTCCCTCCTCATCCTCAACCTCCCTCCTCATCCTTAACCTCCCTCCTCATCCTTAACCTCCCTCCTCATCCTCAACCTCCCTCCTCAACCTCCCTCCTCAACCTCCCTCCTCAACCTCCCTCCTCAACCTCCCTCCTCATCCTCAATCCCCTCCTCAACCTCCCTCCTCATCCTCAACCCCCCCATCCTCAACCCCCTATCCTCATCCTCTCTCCTCAACCCCCCATCCTCAACCCCCCATCCTCAATCCCCCTCCTCAACCTCAACCTAGATACGGTAACTCCGAAATGAAACATAAAATAAAATTATTTTTGTATTGCTGATTTGTGAGCTTAAGACTGTTGTGCAATTCATTCTAGTGTCTTTTATCGCTTTCCCTGTCTTTTACAGCGCAGTAGTGATTTTTTATATGCTTTTACAGTGCTATGCATATATCTTTAACCCCTTCTCTGTCCTCTCTCGTAGGATTTTCTTCTACATTTGCCGTTTACGGGTGTGAAAACATTTGCGGGCTTGGGGAAATTATAGCAATTGAATAGTGATTTGTGATTTTAGCGATCATAACTCTTGTGGACGTGAAAGATCAAAGGCTTGGATGGGGTGTGACTTACGGTTGTAACAACCGCAAGGACTTCAAGCCCGTAACATATAGCCCGTTTGCGGCCTGCAAAAAACGCCAATTGAATAGCAAATTAACTTACGCCCTCCATTACGGGCTACTGTAACTTACAGCACACACAGGCCTGCCCGGGCTGGACAGGTGCTCGCGAAGCGACCTGTGGTGTCTCTATACCCCCATGTTCAGAGGCCTGTCCCAGTATTAATATACGTAATTTACTACCTTATAAATTGCAGTGGAATCTATCATTTTCGATTCTGTTGATTAATATCCTGAGGTGGGAAGAGAATGTAAATGCATAATGTAAATGTGGCATCTACATCTGCCAGGTCTTTCAACTGGACTGATGGAAAGCTATTTGGTTTAGAAGAACACATGGTCCCAGTTACAGGAGCCCGAGTCCTTGCAGGTCTTCAGGTAGATTGTTTTTTAGAGCAGTATTTAGGAAATTGGAAGCCGGGCTGTTGTTCCTCATATTATTCTCATTCCGTGTGCCCAGTCTGAGTGTAAATATGAAGCTGGCACCAGCGTTGTGCTCTAACGGAAACAAATGGTGGCAAATGTTTATTATGCAAACTTGTACAAACACCCCAAGAAGCTTATGTGCAGAGATGGCGTGGAAACAAATCTCTGCAGACCCGGACTCTCGCTCTCACTCTGACATTTCCTGGACCAGGAGCAAATTCTTACGAAATATTTATATCTGTTACATCAACAGTTCTGTTGTTTCACCTCAGGTCTAGTGGCGAAACACGTGAATGTTATAATGTGAGTATGAAATATGTATCAATGCCAGAGAGGTCTGTAATGGCAGCACCCCGACATGTGCCCATGTGAGGTGAGTGTGCTGGTGAAAGGGTTAATCACAGCTTATCCAAGTTATTGGTTACAGTCACCTATACCTTTTATAGTTAGCTATATACCAAAATCTGCAATGCTTCCACTCTAACTAACTCTATGTGGTGCGTTTTAAAGTCACACAAGTTATTAAGGGACTGGTTTCTGTAATAGCCAAACCATTAAAGGTACATTATCAAGACTCACTCTCCACAGGCTCGGTACCAGGTGACTGGCGAAAAGCAGATGGGATACCTAAATTTAAGAGTGGAGCAAGACCATATCGGGGTAATTACCGATCTGTAAGCCCCACCTCTGAAGTGGGCATGCCCTTAGAAAGATTGCTAAGGGATAATATACAGAAATGTGTCAATAGGTAGGAATCAATATGGCTTTATGAGGGTCATGTCAAGCAAATCTAATTACTTTCTATGAGGAGATAAGTTGGAACTTGGACCAAGACTTAAGAAAAGCCTTAGAGAGTAAGCGTAAAGGCCCTAAACAATTACTATATTTGTACCCTTCCTTGCCACAATCTCAGTGGGAAAGGAGTTAATCTACAATATAATAAATGGTGTGTTTATGGCTACCTCTGCCTATGACCCCTGCAACCCACATCAGCGCTCCTCTTACTGCTTTGGCTTGGGGGGCTATTAAATACACAATAGGAACTATCACCAACCCTTTTGGTGGTCACCATTGACCACCATGTCCCCTAGAGTTCCTACCTATCCCATGGCAGTTCATATGAACCATTATGGCACCATAACCTAAAAAAAGCCCCATGCATAAACTGCTTAACCTACATTTACATTAAATAAA
>JAPZIH010001142.1:25000-57560 GCA_027410445.1 Discoglossus pictus
TGATATAGAAGTAGGACTCGAAAGTAGTGTCTCCATTTTTGCTGATGACACTAAGTTGTGCAAGGTAATAAAATCAGATAATGATGTACTTTCCCTACAAAGGGATTTGCATAAATTAGAGAAATGGGCGGCTAAATGGCAGATGAGATTTAATACAAATAAATGCAAGGTTATGCATTTGGGAAGGAAAAATAGCCATGCAATATATAATCTTAATGGAGCAAATCTAGGGGTATTACTTATTGAAAGGGATTTGGGAGTGCTTGTGGACAACCACCTAGGTAACAGTGCTCAAAGCCAAGCAGCAGCTGCAAAGACAAGTAAAATATTAGCATGTATTAAGAAGGTTATAGAAGCCAGGGAAGCAAATATAATTCTGCCACTATACAAATCTCTAGTACGCCCTCATTTGGAATATGGAGGACAATTTTGGGCACCACTTTATAAAAAGGACATTTTAGAGCTGGAAAAAGTACAGAGAAGGGCAACCAAACTAATAAGGGGAATGGAGGGGCTAAGTTATGAAGAAAGACTAACCAAATTAAACTTATTTTCTCTAGAAAAAAGGCGTCTAAGAGGAGATATGATTACCTTATTTAAATACATCCAGGGTCAATATAAGGCTTTGTCAAGTGAACTTTTTGTAGCAAGATATTTTCAACTGACAAGAGGACATCCCTTGAGGTTAGAGGGAAAAAAGATTTCACCTTAAAGAAAGAAAAGGGTTCTTCACTGTTAGGGTGGTTAAACTGTGGAATTCTCTACCAAAGTAGGTGGTACACAATAAAATAATTAAAATGATAAAAAACAATATATATACAGTGCTAAAAAGTATCTCAAAATATATAGATTTTTTTTGTATAAATGTCTTTCTTTAAAAAAGTATATATACTTATATTAAACAAAAATAGGGTACTAAAATGCATTCATGTCCATGGAATGTCCATTCCAATTAAAATCCAAGGCTGCTTCTTCTTCAAAATTGTCGTTCACATAGACAACTCTTGATAAAAAAACGAGAAGAAAGGGTGGGGGTGGAGAAGCGCCAAAGATACTATATGGTGTAGTATGTTAATAACAGTTTATTTAAAATATAAAACAACATAAATTGCACTCACATTTAATACAAAAAATACCCAAGTGGAAAACAGACAGATCAGTCTTTCATACCCGGATCTTCAATATTGGTCCGTTGTCTTCCTCAATGGAATGCTATGTTTTTAGTAGCACTCCCGATGTAGATTCCTTTCGGTATATTATTACAGGGCTTATATTGTGATCCACTTCAGTCTCATGCAGTTAGGGTATATGATGGAATATGGGACAGGGCTTATTAACCCCCCCCCCCACCACCACCACCACCACACCACACTCAACCAGCACTAATGAGATATATGGGCCACAAATAAATAGTCCCTGTTATAAATAATAAAACCTGCAGCGTATCCTCAGTGACAAGGACACAATACAGTTAAAAGTTACAAACCTACTTCAAAGTCGGACGCGTTTCGACTTTACAGTCTTTCTCAATGGCATATACAAATAAGTGGAGGTGGTAACAGCGAATTCGATAGACAACTTCCAAAAGGGGTTAGATATATTTTTGAATAAAGAGGGCATTCAAGGCTATCCTAGATAACTAGCAAAGGAATATTGATCCGGGGAGAAATTTGATCGCCAGTTTCTGGGGTCAGGAAGGAATTTTGCTTTTTTTCCCCCTTATGAGACAATTGGCAAGGTTTCAATGTTTTTTTTTTTTCTGTTTGCCTTCCTCTGGATCAATTAACAATTAATAATAAATAGTGCACATTAAAAAGATCAATATAGATCTAAAAAGGTTGAACTTGAGGGACTAACTCTTTATTCATCCTGAAATACTATACTATTAATAATTATTTAATCAACAAATTAATTAATAACTAATCCGCATATTGCAGATCAGAGGAGATCTTAACAGGTTGAACTTGATGGACTGAAAGTCTTTTTTCAACCTTAATTAATATGTAACTATGTAACTATATTGAAGCTATAAATACAACTCACATCTTTTTAATATCAAAATATATTATTAAATAAAATATATATTTATATATATATATATATATATATATATATATATATATATATATATATACAGTATATATATATGTATAAATATAAAATGGTTCCTTGCTGCAGTCTAGTAACAGGGGGTTGTTACGGCACTTATCACTCATTAATAGATTTATGACGTTCACATTTCCTATTGGCTCCTGGAACCGTTTTATCCGTAAAGCTTGGCTTGGCTGCTCCCTGCCCATAAATCTGTTACGTCTAAGGCAGGTTTTACGGATGTGCGCTGAATTTCCTAATCTGTGGGAGCAAAACATTTATATTAGTGTAGAACTTGGGGATAGAGATGTCGCGGACAGTTCGCCCGCGGACTATTCGCGGCGATTTTGGCTCGTTCGCGCTCGCAGCGGACGGCGAACACATGCGCTTTTCGGTCCGCCACTTATTCTTTATCATTGAGGAAACTTTGACCCTGCACTTCAAAGTCAGCAGACACATTCCAGACAATCAACAGCATACACTCCATTCCAGAGCCTTCCATCTGAAGGACAGCATATTTCAAAACTGATAGGAATACACCACTCTTATCTGGTGGCACCTTAGATTGCACGCGCAGTGTCCCAAATTTGAAGTGGGAGGACCGACCAAGCATCTTTTTCCATCTCCCGCTTCCAAAAATCCATGCCATATACACGTCCACTGATAGGTGACGTAACAGGTATTAAACCGATAGGAATAAATAGTACAACTTAATACACCACTCCTATCTGGTGGCACATTACATTGCATGTGCAGTGCCCCAAATTCGGTGTAGGAGGTCCGACCAAGCATCTTTTTCCATCCCCCTGTTTCAAAAATCCATGCCATATACACGTACCCTGATAGTGGACGTAACAGGGATTAAACCGGTAGGAATAGTACTACTTAACAGTACACACCTTATAATAACGCAGACAGAGGCAACACAGAGAGAGAAGTCTGAAGAAGAGGAGTCCGAGGAAGAAGGTGGCTTTGATGAGGTGGAAGACCAAACACAGCAGGCGTCCCAGGGGATTTGTTGTCACCTTTCAGGGAACCTTGGTGGCTGGGTGGAGGAAGAGACCTTCAATGACATCAGTGAGGACAAGGAACGGGACACGGCTTGCTTGGTATCCAACCTTGTGCAAATGGACTGTTTGTGGTTGTTTGCGGTGCATTAAACGGGGAGATTGGTCTGTAACTGTGAAGCGGGCCTAACCCTTACACTACCTGATCGATACAACATCATACCTGATGTTTTAAAGCATGTTATTCCAAACAATTTAGGAATGTTAGGTGATATATGCCCTTTATGGCTTAAAACCAGACTCTGCATCAACTATGTAATTTTCCGTGGGAGTTTTGCCATGGATCCCCCTCCGGCATGCTACAGTCCAGGTTTTAGTCCCCTTGAAACAACTTTCCCATCACTATTGTGACCAGAAAGAGTCCCTGTGGGTTTTGAAATTCACTTGTTCATTGAAGTCTATGGCGGTTCGCCGGGTTCGCCCGTTCGCGAACATTTGATGAAGGTCGCGTCCGCGTCACGAACCGAAAATTTTATATTCGCGACATCACTACTTGGGGAAAAAGCTACCACAGCCGATTTATGTCAGTGCCTAAATTAGAGCACTTGATTAACACGGAGGCCTCTTATGCCTATTTTGCGATATTATTTGGCTGTCCTACACTGGAAAATAATCGATATTTGAGCATACTCTATAGATAATACCACAACTAATAATTGGAATATGAAGTTATATCACACAATGCTCTGGTTATTAAATAAGATGTAACAACACTCAGTTATGAGAAACAAGTTTTAAGAATGTAAAAAAATAATAATACAGCCTAATTTACTACCTTATAAATTGCAGTGGAATCAATCATTTTAGTTTCTGTTGATTAATATCCTGAGGTGGGAAGAGAATGTAAATGCATAATGTAAATGTGGCATCTACATCTGCCAGGTCTTTCAACTGGACTGATGGAAAGCTATTTTGTTTAGAAGAACACATGGTCCCAGTTACAGGAGCCCGAGTCCTTGCAGGTCTTAAGGTAGATTGTTTTTTTAGAGCAGTATTTAGGAAATTGGAAGCCGGGCTGTTGTTCCTCATATTATTCTCATTCCGTGTGCCCAGTCTGAGTGTAAATATGAAGCTGGCACCAGCGTTGTGCTCTAACGGAAACAAATGGTGGCAAATGTTTATTATGCAAACTTGTACAAACACCCCAAGAAGCTTATGTGCAGAGATGGCGTGGAAACAAATCTCTGCAGACCCGGACTCTCGCTCTCACTCTGACATTTCCTGGACCAGGAGCAAATTCTTACGAAATATTTATATCTGTTACATCAACAGTTCTGTTGTTTCACCTGAGGTCTAGTGGCGAAACACGTGAATGTTATAATGTGAGTATGAAATATGTATCAATGCCAGAGAGGTCTGTAATGGCAGCACCCCGACATGTGCCCATGTGAGGTGAGTGTGCTGGTGAAAGGGTTAATCACAGCTTATCCAAGTTATTGGTTACAGTCACCTATACCTTTTATAGTTAGCTATATACCAAAATCTGCAATGCTTCCACTCTAACTAACTCTATGTGGTGCGTTTTAAAGTCACACAAGTTATTAAGGGACTGGTTTCTGTAATAGCCAAACCATTAAAGGTACATTATCAAGACTCACTCTCCACAGGCTCGGTACCAGGTGACTGGCGAAAAGCGGATGGGATACCTAAATTTAAGAGTGGAGCAAGACCATATCGGGGTAATTACCGATCTGTAAGCCCCACCTCTGAAGTGGGCATGCCCTTAGAAAGATTGCTAAGGGATAATATACAGAAATGTGTCCATAGGTAGGAATCAATATGGCTTTATGAGGGTCATGTCAAGCAAATCTAATTACTTTCTATGAGGAGATAAGTTGGAACTTGGACCAAGACTTAAGAAAAGCCTTAGAGAGTAAACGTAAAGGCCCTAAACAATTACTATATTTGTACCCTTCCTTGCCACAATCTCAGTGGGAAAGGAGTTAATCTACAATATAATAAATGGTGTGTTTATGGCTACCTCTGCCTATGACCCCTAATAAATAAAATAAACACTGGTGTCCCCTGCAACCCGCATCAGCGCTCCTCTTACTGCTTTGGCTTGGGGGGCTATTAAATACACAATAGGAACTATCACCAACCCTTTTGGTGGTCACCATTGACCACCATGTCCCCTAGAGATCCTACCTATCCCATGGCAGTTCCTATGAACCATTATGGCACCATAACCTAAAAAAAGCCCCATGCATAAACTGCTTAACCTACATTTACATTAAATAAAAAAACATTCAAATAAATACATTACTGAAAATAAAAACAAAAACATTTAAAATGGAAATGAAAAATGAATGCTAACTAGCAATACTAACTAACAAAAAAAAATAATTAAACCTACAACAAAAAGTATTGGTTAATTTATACAACAATATTCTATCAACAGATGTCATGGTCCTCACTATTTATCTGTGATAAACTCATCAGATAATCCATCTTCATGGAAGCCCTTGTACTCTAATCCCTGGGCCACCTCTTTCTTGATTGTCGACCCTTGATTCTTCACTTCAGTCCAAGGAAAAGCCCCCCCCCCCCCCAAAAAAAAGGGGCTCCCTTCTGTAAAAAACTGTACAAGAGAATGAAACTAAAACTAGTGATTCCCCAGATGGTGCTTAATATAATATACTAGCAACTTGCCCGTCAAAAATGACGCCAATAAAATGTGAATCCTGGCAATGCTGTTTGCCACAAAATGGGAGCATCTCCCCCTTCACTTTACTGGCCTCACGATGAGCGCCTTCGGCGCTCATTGCGAGTCTCTCCCTCTGTCTACTTCCTCCCTTGTGTCTCATTTCCCTCTGCCTCCCTTGTGTCTCCTTCTCCCCCGTGTCTTTCCCCTGTGTCTCTTTCCCCACCTATCCCTTCCCTGTGTCTCTTGCCCCCCCTCTCCCTCCCCTGTGTCTCTTGCCCCCCTCTCCCTCCCCTGTGTCTCTTGCCCTCCTCTCCCTACCCTGTGTCTCTTTTTCCCCCCTGTGTCTCTTTCCCCCTGTGTCTCTTTCCCTCATGTCTCTTCCCCCCTACCTTGTGTCTGCTCCCCCCATTTCCCTCCCCTGTGTCTCTCCTCCCTCCACTCCCTCCCCTGTGTGTCTACCCCCTCCTCTCCCTCACCTGTGTATCTGCCCCTGCCTCCTCTGTGTCTCTTCCCCCTCCTCTCAATCCTTTTTGTTTCTCCCCCATTTCTCACTCCCCTATGTCTCTCCCCCTCCTCTCACTCCCCTGTGCCCCCCCCCTTCCTTTGTGTCTCTCCCCCTCTCATTCCCCTGTGTCTCTCCCCCTCCTCTCCCTCCCCTATGTGTCTAAACCCCCTCATCTCCTACCCCTGTGTCTCCCCCCTCCCCTGTGTCTCCCACCTCCCCTGTGTTTCTTCCCCCTCCTCTCCCTTCCCTGTGTCTCTCCCCCTCCTCTCACTCCTTTGTGTCTCCTCCCCTTCTCTCACTCCCCTGTGTCTCTCCCCCTCCTCTCACTCCCCTGTTTCTCTTCCTCCCTCCTTTCACTCCCCTGTGTCTCTCCCCCCTCCTCTGTGTTTCTCCCCCCCTCTAGGTCTCTCTCCCCCCCTTTCATTCCCCTATGTCTTCTCCGCCCTCATCTCACTCCCCTGTGTCTCTCCCCCCTCCTCTCACTCCCCTGTGTCTCCCCCCTCCTCTGTGTCTCTCCCCCCTCTCATTCCCCTGTGTCTCTTCCCCTCCTCTGTGTCTCTTCCCCCTACCTTGTGTGTCTACCCCCATCCTCTCCCACCCCTGTGTGTCTCCCCCTCCCCTGTGTCTTTTCCCCCCTTGTCTCCCTTCCCTGTTTCTCTCCCCCCCTCCTCTCACTCCCCTGTGTCTCTCCTGCTCCTCTCACTCCTTTGTGTCTCTCCTTCAATCCTCCTCTCACTCCCCTGTGTCTCTCTCTCCTCCTCTGTGTCTCTCCCCCCTTTCATTCCCCTGTGTCTCTCCCCCCTCTTCTGTGTTTCCCCCCTCGCCTGTGTTTCTACCCCTCCTTCTCTCCCACCCCTGTATGTCTCTCGCCTCCCGTTTGTCTCTTCCCCCTCCTCTCCCTGCCCTGTGTTTTTCCCACTCCTCTCCCTGCCCTGTGTCTCTCCCCCCTCTCCTCTTTCTTCCCCCTCCTTCCCTGTGTGTCTCCCCTCCTCTTCGGCGTGCAATGCGCCTGCTCGGGCAGGCGGTGTGCAGTGTGCCTGCGCGGCCCCATTCAGCAATGCGCACGCGCAATGCGCTGTTGTCAAACTGGGATTTGTTGCAAGCGTGACGACGAATCGCAGTTTGACAACTATTATATGTGATTATCAATCAGAAGATAGACACTTGGGATAAAGATAAGATGACATGTTTATTGGAAACGCTAGATAATGGCGCTTAAAAACAATTAAAATAAAAATAACAGCAAGGATGACAATTTCCTGAGTCGTAGTAGGTGCGTCTGTGAGATAGTGATAAGCAATATCTATGTCCCACCATGGCTTCCTCTGGATCTGGAGGCGCAGCATTTCCATTTGAAACACTCGTTAGGGTGTGTCTGATATCAGATGCTCAAGATGCCCGGTGATTCTGTATTAATTACTTATAATTATAATCTACTAGCGAATTGCCCGTCAAAAAATGACGGCAATGGAATTGTAAGGTAGCTAATGGTGTTTGGTGTGTAATACTGAAATATATAATACAAATTAATAAATGAATATACTTTACCTATTTTGAAGCATTGTGTTGAAGAGCTGTGAATGTGTTTTGATGTTGCTGCAGCATTAGTGGTGTGGAGCTGCTGAGTAAGCGTGATGAACGTGTGCAGTGTAATAGTGTGCGTGCGCGAGACCAAACCGTTAGCGAAGTTGTGTAGTTCCGCATTGTTCTAAAATGGCGGGTAATGTGTGGTATGCGTCTGTAGTGGAATATCCGTAGGTGTTTTGTGGTGTTTTGCGTGTTTCTTGTGGTGTTTTGCGTGTTTAGAGTGCTGTAGCCTCGTTTTCGTTTTGTTCGTCGGCCATTTTTTCTCTCGCTTAGATAATTATTTAGTGCCTAAACTCTTTTATTATGAGTTAAATGAAGGTGTAACTTCATTTTTTGAGGTCCTGGATGCCCCCTCTTGCTGTAGGTAAGCTTTTTATGTATGTGTTGTGTGTATTTATTGTGTTTTTCATTTTTTCATGTCCGCGGGTTGCGGCCGTTTTTTGCGAGTCCGTAATGAGTGGTAACGTGTCTCGTATGTTGTTTGCGTTGCGACGTAAAGTTTGCGAGGGTTGCAGTTGCTTCGCGAGGGCCGCAGTTGATACACACACAATATACACACACATTATATATACACACACATTATATATACACAAACAATATACACACACATTATATATACACACACACACAATATATACACACATTATATATATATATATATACACACACACACACACACATTATACATACACACACACACAATATATACACACATTATATATATATACACACAGACACATTATACATACACACACACAATATATACATACAATACACACACACAATATCTATACACACAATACACACACACATTATATACATACACATGGTGTTAATGATCAGTGTATAATTAGTTTATATGGCAGCTCTCAGTGATTGCACATGTTCCTCAGACCCCATTATCTCCCTGTCACTCACAGTCAGCTACCCAGGCCCGGCTCCTCCAGCTCTGAGGCCTGCTCCAGTCCACGTATCCACGGTGTTTCCTGTTCCCCAGGCCGGCCTAGCCCCGCCTCCCCAAGGTATCCGCACTGATCAGAGCTCGGAGCTCCGTGCATGGGCTGAACCTCCGCCACTACCCGCGCTCTCACCACATTCCCGCGGGATTGCCGGGCTCCGGGATGGTGCGGCTACTGGCAGTGGCGGCGTCTTGATCCCCCTCCGGAACCCCAACCGGGGACTGGGCGGCCCTGCGCGGGGCATTGTATTGAGGAGGTGGCTGCTCCATCCCAACAACTGGATTGCCGGGCCCCGGGATGGTGCGGCTACTGGCAGTGGCGGCGTCTGGCGGGTTCGGCTAGTGGCAGTGGCGGCGTATGGCTCCCCCTCCGGAACCCGAACCGGGGCATTGTGGGGAGGAGGTGGCTGCTCCATCCCAACAACTGAGGCCCTTGCACGCATCCCTCGCTACGCGAGGGCTGCGGGCAAGGGCTGCAGGCAAGGGCCTCAGTTGCTGGGATGGAGCGCCTTCGGCGCTCAATCCCAGCAACTGAGGCCCTTGCCCGCGGCCCTCGCTATGCGAGGGCCGCGGGCTCGCTACAGGTCGTACGCTGCAGGCAACAGGCCGTACGCTGCGGGCAAGGGCCTCAGTACGCTGCAGCAACAGGCCGTACGCTGCGGGCAAGGGCCTCAGTTGCTGGGATGGAGCGCCTTCGGCGCTCCATCCCAGCAACTGAGGCCCTTGCCCGCAGCCCTCGCTATGCGAGGGCCGCGGCTCGCTATGCGAGCAGCGGCCCTCGCTTTGCGAGGGCTGCGGGCTCGCTATGCGAGCCCGCAAGCGTGAGCAACGGCCCGTACGCTCACAATTATATATGTGATATCCAGAGCACATTATATATTACTAGCAAGTATTATTATTATTATTATCCTTTATTTGTAACAAACCAGCATATTCTTTAGGGCTATACAGGGGTTAAGTACAAGTCAAAGACATTTGAACACAATGCAAAGGAATGGAGAGCCCTGTTACTGAGCTTTCCCTAGAGCACCTAACAAGATTGAAAACACTCACACTTACATTCTAAAGGATTACGGGTGAGATACAGGAGAGTGATAGAGGCTAAAGACGATAGGCTTCTTTGAACAGATGTGTTTTTAATGAGGTTTTGAAAGATTTCAGGTAGGAAGATAGTCTGTTGGAGCGAGGCAAGGAGTTCCAAAGGATAGAAGCAGAACGGGAAAAGTCCTGAACTCGGGAGTTAGAGGAGGTGATAAGAGAAGTGTAAAGAAGAAGGTCACTAGCAAAGCAAAGAGGGTGGGTGTGAGTGTATTTGCCTGAAAGTCGGGGTTGCGTTTAGGGGGAGGTTGAATAGATGTATGAGTGCTGGGATAAGTGTGGTAGAGAAGGGAGGGATCAGCTGTGATGGAATAGGATTATATGGACAAGTAGTAAGACCAGTAAAGGAGCAGGAGGTGGGGGATGACAGAGGAGAGTGAATGTTGGATGTGGTGAATAAACGTTTGGAGTTGGGAGTTGGTTTTATATTGATGTGGAGAAGTAGCGCTTATAGATTGAGGGCATAGTCAGAGGAGGGTAGGATACATTTTTAGTGGAGGAAGTCCGCTGTGGAGTGAGATTTCCTCAGTTCAGCAGTGCAGGAAGTATTTTGCCTTTCGGTTGTTACTCTTCTATACATTAGTCGCCACACTAGCCTTAAATATACAGGCTAAATACATCAAACGCACATACAGCAACACCATATTTAGTGCTCCTCATGCATTCCTGCATGCAAGACCTCTATGTGAAGGGCTACAAAGGGTTTGCCTATTAAAACCCGCCCTATCGCGAGAGAAGTCAGAAAGGATAATTAGAGGGAAAAAGAGTGATATAATGAATCAGTGCTCAAAGGGGTATCATTAAGTGGGGTATACTCAGAGGCACCTGCCGTGGCCTCCTCGGTGCCCACCGCAGTTCCCTGCAGCTCCCTGGGAATCTTCGGCAGTTCCCTGTAACCCTCATGGCCCCCTGTGACTCCCCGCGGCCATCTGCGACCCTCCTGTGACCCCCACAATCCCCATGACCCTTTTGTGGCCCCCACAGCTCTGCTGTGACACACCCATGGCCCTCTATTGCCCCCCTGTGGGAGTGCAGCCTTTGTCTGCAAGAGCATAAGTGCAGCCCGTGTAAGAGCCAACATGCATCCTGTATCTGTAAGAGCCAATGAGCAGCCTCTGTCTGTAAGAGCGAATGCGTATCCTGTATCTGTACGTGCCAATGTGCAGCCTGTGCCTGTAAGAGCCAATGCACATCCTTTGTCTGTAAGAGCCAATGGGCAGCCTGTGTCTGTAAGACCCAATGTGCAGCCTGTATATGTAAGAGCCAATGTGAATCCTGTATATGTAAGAGCCAATGTGCAGCCTGTGTCTGTAAGAGCCAAAGTGCATCCTGTGCCTGTAAGGGCCAATGTGCATCCTGTGCCTGTAAGAGCCAATGTACAGTCTGTATCTGTAAGAGCCAATGTTCATCCTGTGTCTGTAAAAGCCAGTGTGCAGCCTGTGTCTGTAAAAGCCAGTGTGCAGCCTGTATATGTAAGAGCCAATCTGCAGCCTGTGGTTGTAAAAGCCAATGTGTGGTCTATGTCTGTAAGAGACAATGTTCATCCTGTATCTGTAAGAGCTAATGTGCATCCTATGCCAATAAGTGCCAATGTGCAGTCTGTGTCTGTAAGAGCCAATGAGCATCCTGTGCCTGTAAGAGCCAATGTGCAATCTGTACTTGTAAAAGCCAATGTGCAGCCTGTGTCTGTAAGAGCCAATGTGCAACCTGTATATGTAAGAGCCAATGTGCATCATGTGCCTGTAAGAGCCAATGTGCAGCCTGTGTCTGTAAGAACCAATGTGCATCCTGTGTCTGAAAGAGCCAATGTGCAATCTGTACATGTAGAAGCCAATGTGTATCCTTTATATGTAATTCTAAGACCAAACATCACTTTCACTTCTAATAAAAGCACAGGATTGCTTTTTTAATTGCTTAATTAGTGCTGCTCTTTGTAAGTAAGCCCTTTGCGGGACCTGCTTGGTACCAGTAACCTGTTGTTGGATCTTATTCAAATGCAATTTGGCCAATTGAATAGGGCTTTATATAAGCACATAACATATTTTATTTACAGAAGTTTTTAGTTAGTGAAGACTTTGCTTTTGGATAGAAGTTCAATAACTAAAAACTTCTGTAAAAAAATATGCTGAGTGCTTATATAGAGCCTTGAGAATGGGTTGCTTTTAATTTTATTGTTACCCATTGTGTCCCCATCATTTTCAGTGCTTTGAGTTTGCGGGCTTGAAACAGTTGGTATCAAGTGCCCTTTAATCATTTGTCTTGTGGTTCAACACACATTAGGAAATACTTGACCTAAGCTATTGTTCATGGAGGATGAATGTCTAAAATACAATGGAAGTCCTGCTCGACCCCAAAAAGTCAATACACCCCGGAGTCACCTCAAACCACAAAGACTCCTCTCTGACTCAAACTCTGTCCGAGGGGAGGTCGGTTAGGGAGAAGATAGACTCAGACCTTACCACTATTCCCTCCCTGGCCCACATGGGGTAGTTCAAAGGGGCATGAAGCGTGGAATGTAGTGCGACAAAGCCATACGGGACTATGGGAGAGACCTAGATATGTGAGCCTGAGGATGGATAGAGGCATTTGCCCCATCCAGTCCTGCAGGTGTTAAAATAAGTGCTATTACATCACAATTTGGCTTCAGCAGCGAACAAGCTGGGCCAGTCTGTTGAAAAATCAGTTTCAGCTAGAGCTTAGAGAGGGAGTGTATTGGAGCTGGGCCAGGGAAGTATGGCAGCCCAGAGCCCAGAGGAGCAGCGTTGCATCAGAGAGAGTTAGCCAGAGGGGCTGCTGGGATTGGACTGGAATGGCAGGATCGGAAACTGGAGACAAAGATCCAGAGAGTCTTAAGTGGGAAAGCTGTCAAGCTAAGACCACAGAGCAGGAGCCCTGGACTTAAGAAGAGAGAGGCCAGTACTCTAAATATACAGTTTATTGGAGTGTTTACTATTTGCCCCTCCCAGGCATACAGCCACATTAAATTCCAAGCCCGTAACAGCAACGGAACACACGCAAAGTCTGCAGGCTTGAAATTCTCTGTAGTTACAGCGCTATTACATTCAACCATGACGCGAGTTATGGTCCGGAGACGCAAACCCAAAACCCATTCTTGCGCACCTTGCATGTGCGGCCATGAACATGATCAATTAGTCAAACCTGTAGTTACGGGTTTAGACGGAGCCAATGGTAGAAGAGATTGTCATCATTACTTTACTGAGAAATGGAGGTTAGATTTCAATCCCTTACGGGTTACGATAGGACTCACATTCCAGGAATAATCCAATATTAATAAATCCATAAATATAATACTCTAGTCCATGCGGGTTCCATTATACGTATTAACACATTGATTGCCGGGATCAAAATAACATGGAAATGAAACATTAAAAATTATTTTATATTGCAGATTTGCGAACCTGAGAATGTTGTGCTATTAATATTAATACCTAACACCACTTTCACTTTATTTTTAAGTGCAGTAGTGTGTAGATATTTTACAGTGCTATGGATACGGGTATAATTTCATGTAAACTGTATAATTTCTTGTAAACTGTATCATCTCTCCACCATGTATTATACAGAGATGATCTACGAATTTATTGATATTTCCGTGTCTGATGCCGTATGAATTTTATACACACTAATAAAATCACCCCTTCTGTATCGCTACCTTGTCATGGTGAAGGGGCTTGTGAACTTCAATGAAGCTGTGAGCTATACCATGATGGACAGGTCATAGCAGAGAGGTCAGACAAATCACGGTCCACTGGAGAAAGAACTAGCTACCCACTCCAGTGTCTTTGCCAAGAAAATCATATGGTCACCAAGAGTCGAACACAACTGTAGGACTGAGCAACAACAACAAAAATAAAAGTTATATTTTAGAACATTTTTTCTATCTGTGGGCTAGAAAGGGCAACATAGAGATATGTTTTCTTTTTTAATCTCCAAGGTTAATAAACTTGATTTCCCTTGTGCCATGCCACTTTGTTTATTAAATAGTTAAGGAAGGAATTGTTCTAGTCCTGTCTGGAGCAAAAGAGGACAGCCTCTGTTTTGTGTTCCAATGAGAATTTTACGAGATTTAACCCTCCTCGCGGTATGATTATGTCAATATTTAGAATGTTAAAGCGGTACAGTGGATATAAAAAGTCTACACACCTCTGTTAAAATGTCAGGTTTATGTGGTGTAAAAAAATGAGACAAAGATAAATCATTTCACAACTTTTTCCACCTTTAATGTGACCTATAAACTGTACAACTCAATTGAAAAACAAACTGAAATCTTTTAGGTGGAGGGAAGAAAAAGAAAAATAATGTGGTTGCATAAGTCTGCACACCCTCTTATAACTGGGGATGTAGCTGTGTTCAGAATTAAGCAATCACACTCTAAATCATGTTAAATAGGAGTCAGCATACACCTGCCATCATTTAAAGTGCCTCTGATTAACCTCAAATAAAGTTCAGCTGCTCTAGTTGGTCTTTCCTGAAATTTTCTTAGTCGCATCCCACAGCAAAAGCCATGGTCCACAGAGAGCTTCCAAAGCATCAGAGGGATCTCATTGTTAAAAGGTGTCAGGAGAAGGGTACAAAGGAATTTCCAAGGCATGAGATATACCATGGAACACAGTGAAGTCATCATCAAGTGGAGAAAATAAGTCACAACAGGGACATTACCAAGAACTGGAGCTCCCTCCAAAATTGATGAAAAGTCGAGAAGAAAACTGGTCTGGGAGGCTACCAAGAGGCATACAGCAACATTAAAGGAGCTGAAGGAATATCTGGCAAGTACTGGCTGTGTGGTACATGTGACAACAATCTCCTGTATTCTTTATATGTCTGGGCTATGGGGTAGAATGGCAAGACGAAAGCCTTTTCTTACGAAGAAAATCATCCAAGGCAGGCTACATTTTGCAAAAACACATCTGAAGTCTCACAAAAGCATGTGGGAAAAGGTGTTATGGTCTGATGAAACCAAGGTTGAACTTTTTGGCCATAATTCCAAAAGATATGTTTGGCGCAAAAACAACACTGCACATGACCAAAAGAACACCATAACCACAGTGAAGCGTGGTGGTGGCAGCATCATGCTTTGGGGCTGTTTTTCTTCAGCTGGAACTGGGGCCTTAGTTAAGATAGAAGGAATTATGAACAGTTCCAAATACCAGTCAATATTGGCACAAAACCTTCAGGCTTCTGCTAGAAAGCTGAACATGAAGAGGAACTTCATCTTTCAGCATGACAACGACCCAAAGCATACATCCAAATCAACAAAAGAATGGCTTCACCAGAAGAAGATTAACGTTTTGGAATGGCCCAGCCAGAGCCCAGACCTGAATCCGATTGAAAATCTGTGGGGTGATCTGAAGAGGGCTGTGCACAGGAGATGCCCTCGCAATCTGACAGATTTGGAGTGTTTTTGCAAAGAAGAGTGGGCAAATCTTGCCAAGTCAATAAGTGCCATGCTGATAGACTCATACCCAAAAAAACTGAGTGCTGTAATAAAATCAAAAGGTTCTTCAACAAAGTATTAGTTTAAGGGTGTGCAGACTTATGCAACCATATTATTTTATTTTTATATTTTTTCTTCCCTCTACCTAAAATATTTCAGTTTGTTTTTCAATTGAGTTGTACAGTTTATAGGTCACATTAAAGGTGGAAAAAGTTCTGAAATGATTTATCTTTGTCTTATTTTTTTACAGCACAGAAACCTGACATTTTAACAGTGGTGTGTAGACTTTTTATATCCACTGGACATTCAAGAATACTGACATAATCAGACCGCCTTTAGACACCATTACCCCTTCCCCCTCTCCTCCTCCCTTTCCCCTCTTCCCCCTTATCCTCCTCCTCCCTTTCCCTCCTTCCCCCTTCTCCTCCCCCTCCTGACTTTGCCATCTCCCCCTTATCGTCCTCTTTCCCCCTTCCCTCTTATCCTCCTCCCTTTCCCACTTCCCCCCTTATCCTCCACTCCTCTTTCCCCCCCCATGACGTGACGTGCATGTGACATGCATGCTAACCATTTCAGAAGCACCATTGTTTTCAGTGTGATCATTTGATATAGATTCCGTGTGGGTCCCGATGGGGACCACGCAGCATAGGGTGGTTATTGTTAGGTGTTAGGGGGTACTTACAGTACTCCCACAGCAGTGGTTAACTATTTGTGTGCCACAGGCCCATTAAGGATTTAAATCTTTAGGTGCCGTGGGGGTCCCGATGGGCACCCCAGCAGCAAGGTTTCATTTAGTGAGCCTGCGGGGGTTCCGTCAGGTTTGATTGTGGTCATGATGATAACTCATTTACTATTGGCTCTGTCTAAGCAGTAACTGTGGGCTTGCATGCTCAATCCCTGAACTGCTTACATATGAAATCAGGGTTTACTGTTTTGGATTTCGGTCCGTAAGTTACGGGCTTGTTCAATTGAATTGCTTCGTAATTGTAGCAAATCTCAAGCCTGCATACATATAGCCTGTATACCGTAACCCATGGCCAGATCACCCATTAGGCCAACTGGACGGCTGCCCAGGGGGAGCATTTAAAAAAAAATGGTTCCTGGGTAAAAAAAAAGAAATGTTGCAGTTCATGGACTGGCTACTAGGGGGTAACCACCTAGAACAAGACAGTTACAACAGGAAAGGGAACTTACACGCACAGAAAAGACAAAAATGGGTTCGTGCTACCTTGCATACTCACTTGCAGGGGCTCCACCACTTCACTGTCTAGGACTCCATAAAGGTAGATAAGGGCGTGCCGTAACCTGCGGGCTTGCAATTAAATGTGGCCCTAGGATTGAACCAGGAGTGTAGCTGCTTTCTGAGGTTTCTAGAACAGGTTGAGCTACTGCTGATCAAGGTTCAATCTTAAAATAAACACTCTGCTCTGGGAAAAACTTTACATGTTTATAAAGTTTGTAACATCAGCAGCTTTATAATCCCTGAGCAGAAAATTATCTTTGCAAAATTCTTAAATTGATCTCATCCTGTTGTCATGTAGCTATGTAAAGAGACAGGATTTAATTTCCATCATCTTTTACCAAAAAAGCTCCTATATCTTTTTCCAACCACAGGGGTTTCCAGGGTCATGTGGACTTTCCACTGTAAACAGGGATTATTACGACAGCCCCAAGAACGAGACCACGCTCCATGTTGAGGGTTAAAAGTGAACTCTCTTTTATTGAAACAACACACATTTTTAAACCCTTCACGTACACAATAGGGGCAGTGACAACCTTTGGTCAACCCCTGATTACCTCTGGCCCATCAGACAGAGTTAAGGCGTCTCTCTGTCTGTTAGGACCTTATTGTTCCTGGCTGCTATCACTTAAGTGTGTGTACTTAAGTGATTAGCCTTTGTGGCCAGCTGGGCGCCCTTCTCATATTGCAATATGTATGTTGCAATGGGTACAACATGACTACCCCATACTATTATATACATCCATATATATTATTCCATGGACGGAGGCAAAACAGACGAACCAGCAATATCAGTCCTCTCTGGGGTATCCCGGTGGGCAGCTTGGACGGGGTCTGCCACATGCAGGACCCCCCTACATTCCTCCTCCTCTACGTAGTGGGTAGCGGGTGGAGGTTTGCGCTGGTTAGCGGTATTCAGCGGGCACTCTGGTCGTTTGTGCCCCAGCTGCTTGCACCTAAAACACCGGATGGGCGTTGAGTAGTCCCGTGAATTAGGCCGGGGCGGCTGAGGGTAGTTATTAGCTGGAGGGGGTGCTGCTGGTCGGTACTCCATTCTGGCAGGAGTCTTAACAATAGCACTGTCCAGTTTACGGGCATCCGTGTACTCATCTGCCAGACGGGCTGCTTCATGCAGGGTGGAGGGTTTACGGTCCCTTACCCACTCTCTGACGCCTGGGGATAATTTCTCAAAGCAATGTTCCAGCAGGAACATCTGCAGCACCTCTTCCCCGGATACGGCTTGACACCCCGCCATCCAGTTAGCGGCTGTGCGGTGTACTTTACATGCCCATTCGACGTAGGAATCCCCAGTTAGTTTGGCAGTGTCTCTGAACCGCCTCCGGTATGCCTCCGGTGTAACAGCATACCGGGAGAGCAAAGCTTCCTTTACAGCCACATAATCCCTGATCTCCTTATCAGAATGGCACGAAAAGCGTCACTGGCCCGGCCGGATAGCTTTCCGGACAATATAGTTACCCAGTCTTCTGCGGGTACCTTGTGTAGCGCACATTGCCGCTCAAAATCAGCAAGGTACCCATCAATCTCCCCTTCTGTTTCAATGAAGGATTTAAAAGCTGCAAACGGTACCTTCCTTTTCTCCACCGGGGCTGCTGCAGCAAAGCTTTGGCGTTGCAGGTTGGCATCTACAGCGTCCATGACCCGGCTGATGATCTCTGGAGACGGGTTGGGACCATAATGAGCCAGTCTGATTCTCACCGCCCGGTCAAAGCTTGCCTCTTCGGGGGTTCTGTCAGCTGTGCTGGGCCCATTGGTTCCTTCATCCATTTTGTTTAGCAGTACAATAATCTCCCTTTTTTGAGATTACTGGCTTGTCTGCCTCTTTCTTCCAGTAGGTCTTTAAGTGTAGCTCTTTTCAGCCCTTGGTATTGTATTTCCATTAATCTTAGATATAGTTGTCTCTCTGGGCGATGAGGTTCATTCATTCACTTGCCACCAGTTATTACGACACCCCCAAGAACGAGACCACGCTCCATGTTGAGGGTTAAAAGTGAACTCTCTTTTATTGAAACAACACACATTTTTAAACCCTTCACGTACACAATAGGGGCAGTGACAACCTTTGGTCAACCCCTAATTACCTCTGGCCCAACAGACAGAGATAAGGCGCCTCTCTGTCTGTTAGGACCTTATTGTTCCTGGCTGCTATCACTTAAGTGTGTGTACTTAAGTGATTAGCCTTTGTGGCCAGCTGGGTGCCCTTCTCATATTGCAATATGTATGTTGCAATGGGTACAACATGACTACCCCATACTATTATATACATCCATATATATTATTCCATGGACGGAGGCAAAACAGACGAACCAGCAATATCAGTCCATATAGATGGATCTGTCACAGGGATGGCCGGTTATTCCATGCTTAGGAACTACATATTTGCATAATTACTTACATAGTTACATCGTAATTGAGGTTGACCTTTAGTCCATCAAGTTCAACCTTTCTAGATCTGGATTCATTGTTACTTACATAGTTACATAGTTACATAGTAATTGAGGTTGAAAAAAGACTTTTAGTCCATCAAGTTCAACCTCTTTAGATCTCCTCTGATCTGTTAATTGTTAATAGATTCAGAGGAAAGCAGAAAAAAAAAAAAAACAGTGAAACTCTGCCAATTGTCTCAAAGGGGGGGGAAATATAAAATTCCTTCCTGACCACAGATACTGCCGATCGGACTCCTCCCTGGATCAATACTCTCTCGCTAAGAGGGGTATCCGATACAATCATTGGAGATAGATTTAAAGTTACCATTCCTTAAAGTATGGGATACATATGGCATACCTTATTTGAAAGATGTTTATTGATAATTTATGGGCAACCTTTCAACATCTGAATAAGAAAAATAAATTGCCAGAAAATTGCTGGCTAGACTATTGTAGACTTAAATGTAAATATAAAGAGTCAGTATACTTTATATCTAAGATGAGATCCCTAACTACGTTTGAAAAACTGATTATGATGAGAAAGAAAAAAACATTATCAGTCTTATTAAATTGCAATTCGGCCAATTGAATAGGGCTCTGTATAAGCACACAGCATATTATTAGTTACTGAAGACTTTGCTTTTGGATAGAAGATCACTAACTAAAAACTTCTGTAAAAATATACGCTCTGTGCTTATATAGAGCCCTATTCAATTGGCCGAATTGCAATTTAATAAGGCTGATAATTTCCAGCTCTTATAATATACTAAGGGATGAAATGGATAAACTGAGCACTTGTAAGATCTTGTAAGAACTTGTAAGAACAGTGGGAAGAGTCCCTTAATAACATCTGGCCAGTGGACATGTGGTTTGGGGCAATGGTTTTAGCAGAAAAAGTGATAAAGAACGTATCATACAGAGAAGTTTATTTTAAACTGATTAACCCTTGGTATTTAACCCACCTGAGAATGGCATAAATCACTAATAATGTAGATAATAAATAATCTATGTTGGAGAGGATGAGGACAAATAGGCTCCCAACAGCATGCATGGTGGGAATGCCCCCTATTCAAATATTCTGAAAAGACGGTGCAAATCCAATTGAAATTATTGTGAAAATTCTCCTGAAATGTGGTTATTTCATATTCTCTTTATTTATCCTTGGATATAAAAGCCTTCTTTATTCAAATTGTAATGTCAGCTACAAGTGGAATCAGTCTTCTGTCCCTAGTTGGAGAGAAATAATAAATATAACTGGAAAAAACTGAGAAAAGTCTAAGCAAAGGGTGGTTTGACGGTAAACAAAGGGTATAAATGGAAAATTTGGGACCAGAAATAGACTTATCTTAGTTAAGGTGATTATGTGATTCAAACCATCCCTTTTCTTTCTCATTTTTGTATAGGTTGTTCTCAATCCTGTATATGTATTTGTATGTGGATTTATTTGTTTTATATGAATATTTGTGAAACACCGAAGAAGATTTAAAATGTATATTTTAATGTTTGTACTTTAAAACAATACAAAAGAGTAATAAATAAAAAAAACTCTCTTTAGCTATCCAAGATAACCCTGGATGCCATTTTTATTTAAAAATATATCCAATCCCTTTTTGAAGTTATCTATCGAATCCGCTGTCACCACCTCCTTTGGTAGAGAGTTCCACAGATTAACCACCCTTACTGTGAAGAACCCTTTTCTTTCTTTAAGGTGGAATCTTTTTACTTCTAACCTCAAGGGATGTCCTCTTGTCCTCTTGGCACAAATAGCTCCCTTGACAAATCTTTATACTGACCCTGGATGTATTTATATAAGGTAATCATATCTCTGCTTAGACGCCTTTTTTCTAGAGAAAATAAGTGTAATTTGGTTAGTCTTTCTTCATAACTTAGCCCCTCCATTCCCCTTAGTAGTTTTGTTGCCCTTCTCTGTACCTTTTCCAGATCTAAAATGTCCTTTTTATGAAGTGGTGCCCAAAATTGTCCTCCATGTTCCAAATGAGGGCGTACTAGAGATTTGTATAGTGGCAGAATTATATTTGCTTCCCTGGCTTCTATACTTGATCCAGAGAAAGCAAACGGAAAGACCAATTAAAGCTTTGCCAATTGTCTAATAAGGGGAGAAAAAAATGACCCATATACCAGAAAACAGATTCCTCCCCGGATCATTTCTCCTCCTTCTCTAGTTATCTAGGATAACCATGCATGCTTATTTTATTAAAGCATCACACTTATTTATTAATCCCCTGCCATATTTAACTTGGTAGTTAATTGCTGGATTTCATTTCCCGTTGGCCCCACCCTGCTCATTACTCTGCCACATCCGGTATGCTCAGACTGTATCCTTGTTTTCAGCTCAGAGGATGCAAACAGCAGCCAGAAGACACTGGAAACAAAGCAAACGCTGCAGCCTTTGCAGACAGTAAACTGGTTATATTTGCCTCTGAATATAATGTGTTGGTGGGTTATTATCACTGACCTTGCAATCATTGTTGGGTACATGCAAAACTTCACTGGCTCTTGAAGTACATAACAAACTAATAACATAATCCGTTATGGCAGCTTGTTGGAGAAAAACAAAATTATTTAACTCTATATATTAGTAGAGGAATTCATTGTTTGAATACTGCTGTCAGTATTTAAGCAATCTAATCAAGACAATGGAATAATGATTGCATATATTAGTTACATTTTATTTGCTTGCACTATGAAGTTTAGGGCATTGTGAGGATGTGGAGATTCATTGGCCCTTTAAATCAATAGCAGCCGGTTAGAATGACCCTGGGCACTATAATAGTGTAGACTTAACTCTGAACAAGATGGTAAAAAGCAAAGATATTACATTATCAGCAAAGGTCGGCATAGTTAGTACTATGGTATCTCCAGTAGTAACATATGGATGTGAGAGCTGGACCATAAAGATGGCTGAGCGATGTAGAATTGTTGCCATTGAATTGTGGTGTTGGACAAAACTGCTAAGAGTCCCTTGGGCTGCAAGAAGATCCAATCAATCAATACTGCATATAATGAAGCCAAACTGTTCACTGGAAGGTTTGCTCATGAGGGTGAAGTTCAAATATTTTGGCCATATCTTGAGAAGGCAGGAGCCCCAGAGAAGACTCTGATGCTGGGAACGTTACACAAAGAATGGGATGACAGAGGCAGATATGGATAGATGAGGTCATGGAAGCAATGTAAATGGTGAGGGGCAGTAGGGACAGATCTGCTGCAATCCATAGGATTATGGAGAGTCGGACATGAATAAACAACTAAATAACAACAACAACTCAGTAACAGCAATATAGTGGACCTTAGTAGTATACATACAATGCTGAAATTATCTCATAGGCAAATACCAATGTAGTTCATGTCAAATCCTTCCACCTCTTCACTAACAATTAGCAACCCTTGGGCCACGCCATCAATAACAGCTAAAATCTTTAAAACATTGCAAATCTAAATACCACTTTATTAAGGACCCTCCATCTCGAAGAAAGAAACTATTCTCTTAATGTTCTAATTCTCTGTGCCTAATGGACATACCTGTTTTGCTAACCATTATTTTGTTGACCCCCTTTTGGATCACTAAGTTGTTGTGGTGAAGGGGCTTGTGTACTTCAGTTAAGCTGTGTGCCTGGCATGATGCAATTCATAGGGTTATGGAGAATCAAACAAATGAACATACAAAAATATTGTTGATATTCTTATAAGATTTTCTTAAGCTTTTCTTATGTCTTTGACTTGGAAAAAAAGGATTAAGCTACAAAATTAAATTACATCTTTAATTAGCTAAATGTTCAGACAAATTAATCCTCTGTGTATATGCATAGAACTTAACATTTATTTAAATTCACAGTAAAAAGAAATGAAAAAATGAGCTGGTTAAAACCTAATACACCACCTTTGTTTGATTGGTTTATGCCATTTGAAATGTAACAACTTGCTAAATACTTCGCTATACTAAGCAGAAAAACACCCAACAAACCGGCAGCAGTTGATACATAGCATGGAATTCCAGCAGAAGCGTTTACCAAGGCTGAATCCACACTGCAGCCAATGTTTGGTATAGCAGTATGATTGTATTTTATCAGTAAACTCTGTTACTAGCGACTTGCCCATCAAAAATGATGACAATAACATTTTAGGCAATGCTGTTTGCCGCACAATGCAATGCTATGGCCCCTCTGAGCACCTTCAGCACTTATTGCAAGCCCTGAGCTGAGCACCTTTGGCGCTCATCGCGTGGCTCACAATGAGCTCCTTAGGTGCTCATTGCGAGCCTCTCCCCCGTGTACTTTGCTTCGCCGCTCATTGATGTTTTTTGCAATCCGCAATTTTTCTGCTTTGCAATGATCCCCTTTGGCGCTCATTGCAGCCTAAAAGTCCTTTGGACCTTGCGATGAGTACCTGTGGCGCTCATCACAAGCCCTGCGATGAACGCTTTCTGCACTCATTGCAGGCCCGCAGTTGCAGGCCGCAACTGCACGCATGGCTTTGCCAGGCCCGCAAATCGTGACGACAACTCGCAGTACCACAACTAATATAGTTGATTATTTGCTGCAGGGAGAGAGTCAATCTGCACATCTGAGAGCTACCAGCTAATTATGCTCAGCTGAGGGTTTGTTTGCTCTGCCAGAGAGAAAAAGAAAGAAAAGTAACAAAAAAAAAACAATTAACTTGCAGCAGTAGTTGATACATAGAATTAATTTTCACCCGAAGTGCTAACCAAGGCTGAATCCACACTGCAGTATGTGTTTGGTATAACAATATGATTGTATTTTACATGTAAACTCTATGAGCCTCATTCAATTCAAAGGCCGTTATTCAATTGAACAAGGGCACAAGTTACAGCCAGAAGCCTCAAGCCCGTAAACCCCTCCTGCGGACGCAAACTGTTAATGGGCTAAACTAGATGCGGTCCACAATTACGATCCAATCATGGTATAACGGAGTGCGATGCCTGCCTTTCAGCCAATAGAAAGATCATTGACAGAGAGAGATTATAAAGTTGCTTTCCACCAGCCCATGCGTTAACTGTGTTGTAGATTCTGACAAAGTAGCATGCAGGGCCGACCAGAGTTGGTGTTTTGAGAAGAGTGAGTAAGAGTAGGAGAAAATTCAGAGCAGTATATATGTGGTTTTGTTATTTTATATTCATCTATTTACAAATTTACACTTAATCTTTGATAACACATATTTACAGATTACACCTAATACCAATACACATAAATTAAATTACACACATAGATACACAAAGAGCTAGGTCACTCCATGCACACACACCCATCCTACCCCACACCCCATCCCCTAATAGTTAATAAATACACATAAAACACACATTTTTGTCCCCTTCATATATATACAGAAACACTTACTCTTATATTTCCTTGCATTCTTTTTTGGAGTTAAATGGAGGGAGGAGAAAGGAGGGGAGAGGAGTGGAGAGGCGGGGAGAAGGAGAAGAGGAGAGGTGAGGAGGAGAGAGAGGTGGCCCTGGGTTGTGGTGGAGGAGGAAGAGATAAGGAGTGGTGGAGGAGATGAGGAGGTGGAGGAGTTGGAGGAGGAGGAGGGGAAGGAGTTGGAGGAGGAGATGGAGAGTGGAGGAGAGAAAAATGACAGAAGAGTGGAGGAGGTGTAGAGTGGAGGAGAGGAGAGTGGTGGAGGAGTGGAGAAGGTGGAGAGCATAGGAGGAGGATAGTGGAGTGGAGGAGGTGGGTGGTGGCAGGGTTCCCCCGAGGAATAGGCACATCCAGTCCAGGGACAGAGGGGGAGTGGCCTAATCCCAGGGAGGATGGTAGTTTGTGGGCGAGACACTTCAGGGAGCTAAGGATCCCCATCCACAGTCGAAAGGGCAAGAGGCTAAGGGCAAGCACAGGGCCCTGAACTACATGCACCAGGAGAATGTGGTCCTCCTTTGTGCTATCTGTGGACGCCCCTTTATCCTTGCAGGGGGAGGGAAGTTAGACCAGGGCCTAGGGCCCAGGTATGGAAGGAGGTAGGGGCTGCATTAACAGCAGATGGAATATCAGAAAGGGATGCAAGGTCTGTGAAGCATCGCTTTGAGAACATCAAAGCCAAGGTGAGGAGGATGATGGGCAAGGAGGACAAGCAAGCTGCAACACCAAGTGGTGGGAGTGGGAGAGGGTGGCCAAGGACCTTCTCGCCACTGGAGCTTCAGGCCTGGTGGCCCAGCAGGATCCAGCCTCCATGTCAGGTGAATATCACATACACCAACATACCACCACATGTACATCACACACACTACACACTACACATGTACAAGATGACCAACAAGGACACTGACAGGTCAGTTCTATGGAATTAACAGGGGATGCCTCCAGAGGGGATGCCTCCCCCTGCCCCCCCCCTTTCCACCCACCGCCAAGGAGATAGAGCTGCCCAACAGCACTCCTCAGTGACAATCTATTGGTCCAGATGTCTTTGATCTTGGCCTATGTGATGGTGATATTTTGTAGGCAGATGGCTACCTCCCATCACAGGGACTATGATCCTCTTCTCTGTGGACACGTAGGGTTCTGTTTAACATTTTACCAATTGATGGTCACTGAGGAATGCTGTTGAGAAGAGATGCTGCAGTCCCTATGTTTATACAGGCCTTATTTTGTAAGTTTTTGTTTTGTTTGTTTTAGGTACAATTTAGGTCCATGAAGGCATCTTCTGCATCTGCAAGCATTGTGGAGTAAATGTGTAAGGTATAAGGTTTTCACAGTGCCTCTCAGGTAGGCATTACTTCAATGACAACCCCCCTTAATATGTAGCTCCCACAATCCTAAATCTATCATATACCCAGATATTTAAGACATGATTGTTGTTAGCTTAAATGTAGACTAATACCGCTATGGCGGTGGACTTGCAAAGTCTCACAATGGCATGTTAATGACAGCCAGCATTAATATATGCACTAGTGAAGCATGTGATCCTAACCTCAATATCAGACTGAGAACAGATCCTTGGGTCTAATATATGTGACAGTGATTCTGGCTGCTGACCTTTGTGTCCTCTCCGTATTAATGGGTATTTTCCCCTATTGCTGATATCACGAGTATCCTTTAACATGTGCTAACACCTGTATAGCTGATGGATGCAATATCAATGTTAATGAACAATATCATATTGCAAAGGTGATAGTACACTTTGACCACTGACGCTGGTCACAGCTAATCATTTATTGTGAGATGACACATCATTATTAATGGTCATGGCCAGTGAGTTGTCCTGGTTAATAATGCTTGCAGATGGGAATCAGGTGAGTTGGTATATTGTTACAGTATTTAGCACTGTACGGTACATGCATGTTTGTCTATTTTAGTGATGTCGCGAACATCAAATTTTCGGTCCGCGAGCCGCGGACGCGAATTTCATCAAATGTTCGCAAACGGGCGAACATCGGCGAACCACCATAGACTTCAATAGGCAGGCGAATTTCAAAGCCCACAAGGACTCTTTCTGGCCACAATAGTGATGGGAAAGTTGTTTCAAGGGGACTAACACCTGGACTGTGGCATGCCGGAGGGGGATCCATGGCAAAACTCCCACGGAAAATTACATAGTTGATGCAGAGTCTGGTTTTAAGCCATTAAGGGCATAAATCACCTAACATTCCTAAATTGTTTGGAATAACGTGCTTTAAAACACCAGGTATGATGTTGTATCGATCAGGTAGTGTAAGGGTTACACCCGCTTCACAGTAACAGACCAATCTCCTCCTTTAATGCACCGCAAACAACCGCAAACAGTCCCTTTGCACAACTGCAAACTCCCCATTTGCACAAGGTTGGATACCAAGCTAGCCATGTCCCATTCCTTGTCCTCACTGATGTCATTGAAGGTCTCTTCCTCCACCCAGCCACCAAGGGTCCCCGAAAGGTGACAACAAGCCCCCTGGGACGCCTGCTGTGTTTGGTCTTCCACCTCCTCAAACCACCTTCCTTCCTCTGACTCCTCTTCTTCAGACTCCTCTCTCTGCGTTGCCTCTGTCTGCGTTATTATAAGGTGTGTACTGTTAAGTAGTACTATTCCTATCAATTTAATCCCTGTTACGTACACTATTAGGGGACGTGTATATGGCATGGATTTTTGGAACAGGCAGATGGAAAAAGATGCTTGGTCGGTCCTCCCACTTCAAATTTGGGGCACTGCGCGTGCAATCTAAGGTGCCACCAGATAGGAGTGGTGTGTTCAGTTGTACTATTTATTCCTATCAGTTTAATACCTGTTACGTCACCTATCAGGGGACGTGTATATGGCAACTGATATTCAATCGATTACAGTCAAAAAAGTGTTGTTTTATGTCACTGTACACTGCGCTTGCACCAGATATGAGTGCCACTGTGCACTGGCAAAAGTTGGCAGAGTAGATGCAATAGGCTTCAAACACACGCCTGTAGGCAGGCAACTGATATTCAATTGATTACAGTCAAAAAAGTGTTGTTTTATGTCACTGTACACTACGGTTGCACCAGATATGAGTGTCACTGTGCACTGGCAAATGTTGGCAGAGTAGATGCAATAGGCTTCACACACACGCCTGTAGGCTGACAACTGATATTCAATCGTTTACAGTCAAAAAAGTGTAGTTTTATGTCACTGTACACTGCGGTTGCACCAGATGTGAGTGTCACTGTGCACTGGCAAATGTTGGCAGAGTAGATGCAATAGGCTTCACACACACGTCTGTAGGCAGGCAACTGATATTCAATCGATTACAGTCAAAAAAGTATTGTTTTATGTCACTGTACACTACGGTTGCACCAGATATGAGTGTCACTGTGCACTGGCAAAAGTTGGCAGAGTAGATGCAATAGGCTTCACACACACCCCTGTAGGCAGGCAACTGATATTCAATCGATTACAGTCAAAAAAGGGTTCTTTTATGTCACTGTACACTAGGTTACACCAGATATGAGTGTCACTGTGCACTGGCAAAAGTTGGCAGAGTAGATGCAATAGGCTTCACACACACGCCTGTAGGCAGGCAACTGATATTCAATCGATTACAGTCAAAAAAGGGTTCTTTTATTTCACTGTACACTAGGTTGCACCAGATATGAGTGTCACTGTGCACTGGCAAAAGTTGGCAGAGTAGATGCAATAGGCTTCACACACACGCCTGTAGGCAAGCAATTGCTATTCAATCTATTACAGTCAAAAAAGTGTTGTTTTATTTCACTGAGCACAACAGAAGCTGTTAGGTGTTAGCCTGTCACACACACACGCGGCAGGCAGGCATATGCAATTAGATTACACAGAAAAAATAATAAAATAAAATAAATAATGTTCTAACCCTAAAAAGGGCTTTTTGGGTTGCTGTCCTTGCAGCAGATATCAGATGAGTCCTTCAGGTCTGTAGTGGAAGCTAAATACACAGCCTGGCTATCTATTTCCCTATTAAATCAGCAGCAGCTAGAATATATGTCCTCTCTCAACGAATGTAGCTTCAGAATGATTCTAAAATGGATGCTGTCCTTCAGATGGAAGGCTCTGGAAGGGAGTGTATGCTGCTGATTGGCTGGAAAGTGTCTGATGACTGTGAGGTGCAGGGTCAAAGTTTCCTCAATGATAAAGAATATGGAGCGGACCGAAAAGTGCATGTGTTCGCCGTTCGCTGCGAACGCGCCAAAATCGCTGCGAAATAGTCCGAAGGCGAACTGTTCGGGACATCACTAGTCTATTTGTTATCCTCCTCCGCCGGTTATTTTTTTGTGACCACTTTTTTCAGATTTTTGTTTTTGTCGCCACACTGTATGTGTGAATCTGGATTGTATTACACAGTCCAGAGGTTGAATCATCTGATTCATTGAGCAGATCTAGACAAGATGTAAGTGCTATGCACATTAATGGTTTCTTCAATTAAAGGGAGTGATTTGTGATGATCCTTTTTTTCCATCAGATTCCAGTTGCAGTGGTGTAATGACCACATGTGAACCTGGTAGGTGCTATGCATCATGCTTATTCTAGAATATGACATTACCCCTGTAGGTATCCACTTTTTCCCACAAGCCTCTTACTCTCCCGGCATCCGCCCACACCAAATCTATGATATTAATGCACAGTCTTATCCATTTATGTACAGTCTTATCCATTTATGTACAGTCTTATCCATTTCTGATGAAATAAAGCTTTGTTATGCCGTTCTAACCATGTAAGTGTGTTTTCAATGGTTGGGGTTTTGGGACATCCACGTACAGTACATCACATTTGTGTCACATTCCTATATATGTAAACTAATGAGCCTTAGTTACTATGCAATAGATTAAGAAATAAAATAATAATAATATCATAAGATATCATATTATGATATATCATATATTGAAATAAAGCGTTAATAGCACATGCAAAGTCCAATTTGTGATATTATGGAGTATCAACATTCTTCTGAAGGCCTTATAACAATATGACAGTTGATAATGTGAATTGACTAACAGCAAAACACTTAATGGGATGTCACCAAATGATAATGAGTATACATCTTGGCACGTGGCCACCAGCAATGGCGTGGGACTTTCCAGGATGGGCATAGAGGAGATTATCCCTGATGGAGTTGAGATTGCTGTTGCTCCACATGCCTCTGCCCATGTGACCCCTCCTGATGAGTTAAAGTAGATTAGTGTGGTGTATGCTCCTCTGGTCCCCTTCTGGATTGCTAACTGGTGGTGGTTAAGGGGCTTGTGTACCTCAATGAAGCTGGGAGCTATATCATGTAGGGGCACTGTAGGTGGGCAGGTGATAGTAGAGAGGTCAGACAAATCACAGTCCACTAGAGAAGGAACTGGCAACCCACTCCAGTATCTTTGGCATGCAAACCTTGTGAAAAAGCACAGGCAGAGAGATAGCTAAATGTGCTGCAGTACATAGGGTCACAGAGAGTCGAACATAACTGAGGGGCTTAACCACAATGTTCCCCTGGTACTTGATATATGTGATGTGGTGGTGTAATTTGGCCACTATTTGTTTTCCCAATGTAGATGTGATGAGTAGATGGATCTTTGTATTCTTAGGGTCCACACTAGAACCTCTGATAATGAGAAACGGTTAATATGGCAGCCATTTTCATATATTTGTGTTGCAATTTAATCAGGTAGTGTGTTTTTAATAGCTTCCAGCATCTTTCAGCATGACTTTTCATATTGGCATGACCATTACAACAACATATGAAAAAAAAAAATATTTTTTTAAGCTATTTGTTAATTGGAAATTGTAATACCTTCCAGTGCTTTGCCCATATGGTAAAGACCATTGGTGTGTTTTTATAGGGTTTTGCAGTGTTACAAACTAGTCTGTAAACCCTTTTTAGGTTCTATTTGGAACCTCTAAGATTCTGGTTGCCATTTGCCGTTTGCGAGCTTGACTGCGTTTGCGGGATTGTAGCAATTGAATAGAGATTTGCGATTTTAGTCATCGGAACTCTTGCAGACGTGAAAAATCAAAGGCTTCGATAAGCTGCAAGTTACGGGTTTAACAACCACAAGGATTTCAAGCCCGTAACACGTATGCCGTTTGCGGCTCGCAAAAAAAAGCAAATTGAATAACAAAATAACTTACAGGCTCCAGTAACTTACAATTCCTTAATTCAATGAGTCTCTATGGTATTATTAGAGCTGCAGAGACTTGAGGAGGAATGAGCTGCAGAGAGAGAGACTTACATGGAAATGCACATGGATATGGCTGAAACGAATTATGAATTTTGTGCTAATTTAGGCGGTGTTTACTCTCAAATTAAACTTGCAGAAGATAGAAGACATTTTGCTAACCTCAGGGTAAGTTTATTAATGCTTATTTGGGGATTTTTTTTCATGCAAAAACTCTCATGTGCGCGCCAACTTATATGCAGAGTACATCATGCGTAAGGCTGGACTTGATGAGCCAAAGCTTGAATCAATATTGCTGGAAGGAATATCAACAACCTCAGATACCCCGATGATACCACTTTGATGGCTGAAAGTGAGGAGGAACTAAAGGACTTACAGATAAGGGTAAAATAGGAGTGCAAAAGTTGGCCTGCTGCTCAGTTTAAAAAGAAGATCATGGTAAACAACAATCATAGTTCCTGCTAAATAAGCAGGGAATAGGTGGAGGCAGTGACAGATTAAAATATGTTTGCTTCTGGGGAAAAGCTAGTAAAAATAAAGATATTAAACTGGAGGAGCTAACATTCAGGGAGAGAGGATGTGGGATCTATGAGCTCTACTTAAAAAAACATATAAAATCACATATAAAGTGAATTATCTATCACCAAATCAACACATATGACCAGGATTGCACACAGGAGGACACAGATGGCTTTAAAAATCAAGTGTGGCAACTTTTTTCCTGAGATTTGCTGTTGAACCAGAACAAAGTATACTCTGAAACACTGATATACACCATCCATACTTAAGGTTGGTAAAGACTAGAGATGTCGTGAATATTTAGCCGGCGGACTGTTCCCGGCGAACATAGCATGTTCGCGTTTGCAGCAAACAGCGAACATATGCGAGATTCGACCCGCCCCCTATACTTTAACATTGAGCAAACTTTGACCCTGCAACTCACAGTCAGCAGACACATTCCAGCCAATCAGCAGCATACACTCCCTTCCAGAGCCTTCTACCTCATGGACAGCAGCCATTTTGGAATCATAACTAACTTGCAGTCTTACTGAGAAGAGGTGCTGCTGATTGAAAAGGAAAATCAATAGCTAGGCAAGTTTATTCAGTGTCCAGTGCAGTGCTGAATGACTCTTCAGATCTCTGCTGGAAACACAGCACCCCAAAAAGCCCTTTTTAGGGCTATGACATCATTTTTTTTTTCTGTCTAATCTAACTTCATTTGCCTGTCTCCCTGCTAGCCCCTGCTAGCAAGTGTGTGGGACAGGCTCACAGCTTATACTGTGTGTGCACAGTGCAACCAATACAATCTTGTTTACTAGTTGTCTACTTTTAAAAAACCCAAACTTTTATTTTGTTAAATCTTAGTTCATTTGCCTGACCGCCAATCTAAGTTCATTTGCCTGACTGCTAGCCAGTGTGTGTGTCAGGCTTACAAGTACTGTGCCAAGTTCAACCAATCCAATCTAGTTTTGGTACCAGCAGTTTACATGTAAAATACCAATAATTTTATTTTCTTAAATCTAAGTTCATTTGCCTGACCGCCAATCTAAGTTCATTTGCCTGACCGCTAGCCAGTGTGTGTGTCAGGCTTACAAGTACTGTGCCAAGTTCAACCAATCCGATCTAGTTGTGGTACCAGCAGTTTACATGTAAAATACCAATAATTTTATTTTCTTAAATCTAAGTTCATTTGCCTGACCGCCAATCTAAGTTTATTTGCCTGACCGCTAGCCAGTGTGTGTGTCAGGCTTACAAGTACTATGCCAAGTTCAACCAATCCAATCTAGTTTTGGTACCAGCAGTTTACATGTAAAATACCAATAATTGTATTTTCTTAAATCTAAGTTCATTTGCCTGACCGC
>JAPZIH010001143.1:0-57591 GCA_027410445.1 Discoglossus pictus
GAAGTGTATGGGGCAGCTGGTGTGTGTAAGAGGGATCCTATAGAAGTGTATGGGGGCAGCTGGTGTGTGTAAGAGGGATCCTATAGAAGTGTATGGGGGCAGCTGGTGTGTGTAAGAGGGATCCTATAGAAGTGTATGGGGGCAGCTGGTGTGTGTAAGAGGGATCCTATAGAAGTGTATGGGGGCAGCTGGTGTGTGTAAGAGGGATCCTATAGAAGTGTATGGGGGCAGCTGGTGTGTGTAAGAGGGATCCTATAGAAGTGTATGGGGGCAGCTGGTGTGTGTAAGAGGGATCCTATAGAAGTGTATGGGGGCAGCTGGTGTGTGTAAGAGGGATCCTATAGAAGTGTATGGGGGCAGCTGGTGTGTGTAAGAGGGATCCTATAGAAGTGTATGGGGGCAGCTGGTGTGTAAGAGGGATCCTATAGAAGTGTATGGGGGCAGCTGGTGTGTGTAAGAGGGATCCTATAGAAGTGTATGGGGGCAGCTGGTGTGTGTAAGAGGGATCCTATAGAAGTGTATGGGGGCAGCTGGTGTGTGTAAGAGGGATCCTATAGAAGTGTATGGGGCAGCTGGTGTGTGTAAGAGGGATCCTATAGAAGTGTATGGGGGCAGCTGGTGTGTGTAAGAGGGATCCTATAGAAGTGTATGGGGGCAGCTGGTGTGTGTAAGAGGGATCCTATAGAAGTGTATGGGGCAGCTGGTGTGTGTAAGAGGGATCCTATAGAAGTGTATGGGGGCAGCTGGTGTGTGTAAGAGGGATCCTATAGAAGTGTATGGGGGCAGCTGGTGTGTGTAAGAGGGATCCTATAGAAGTGTATGGGGCAGCTGGTGTGTAAGAGGGATCCTATAGAAGTGTATGGGGGCAGCTGGTGTGTAAGAGGGATCCTATAGAAGTGTATGGGGGCAGCTGGTGTGTAAGAGGGATCCTATAGAAGTGTATGGGGCAGCTGGTGTGTGTAAGAGGGATCCTATAGAAGTGTATGGGGGCAGCTGGTGTGTGTAAGAGGGATCCTATAGAAGTGTATGGGGCAGCTGGTGTGTGTAAGAGGGATCCTATAGAAGTGTATGGGGCAGCTGGTGTGTGTAAGAGGGATCCTATAGAAGTGTATGGGGGCAGCTGGTGTGTGTAAGAGGGATCCTATAGAAGTGTATGGGGGCAGCTGGTGTGTGTAAGAGGGATCCTATAGAAGTGTATGGGGGCAGCTGGTGTGTGTAAGAGGGATCCTATAGAAGTGTATGGGGGCAGCTGGTGTGTGTAAGAGGGATCCTATAGAAGTGTATGGGGGCAGCTGGTGTGTGTAAGAGGGATCCTATAGAAGTGTATGGGGGCAGCTGGTGTGTGTAAGAGGGATCCTATAGAAGTGTATGGGGGCAGCTGGTGTGTGTAAGAGGGATCCTATAGAAGTGTATGGGGCAGCTGGTGTGTGTAAGAGGGATCCTATAGAAGTGTATGGGGGCAGCTGGTGTGTGTAAGAGGGATCCTATAGAAGTGTATGGGGGCAGCTGGTGTGTGTAAGAGGGATCCTATAGAAGTGTATGGGGGCAGCTGGTGTGTGTAAGAGGGATCCTATAGAAGTGTATGGGGCAGCTGGTGTGTGTAAGAGGGATCCTATAGAAGTGTATGGGGGCAGCTGGTGTGTGTAAGAGGGATCCTATAGAAGTGTATGGGGCAGCTGGTGTGTGTAAGAGGGATCCTATAGAAGTGTATGGGGCAGCTGGTGTGTGTAAGAGGGATCCTATAGAAGTGTATGGGGGCAGCTGGTGTGTGTAAGAGGGATCCTATAGAAGTGTATGGGGGCAGCTGGTGTGTGTAAGAGGGATCCTATAGAAGTGTATGGGGCAGCTGGTGTGTGTAAGAGGGATCCTATAGAAGTGTATGGGGGCAGCTGGTGTGTGTAAGAGGGATCCTATAGAAGTGTATGGGGCAGCTGGTGTGTGTAAGAGGGATCCTATAGAAGTGTATGAGGGCAGCTGGTGTATGTAAGAGGGATCCTATAGAAGTGTATAGGGAGATTAGTAATAACAATACAATATAATAATGTATTTAAATATATATTTAAATATATATATATATATATATATATATATATATATATATATATTTATCCAGGTTTATTTATTTATTTGTGTTTGTGTGGGTAAATAACACTTCCTCAGCCCGCTCCCCGCTCCCCTTTGGCCCCCTCCCCTCCACTAAATGAAGATTTATCCCTCTGTCTGACATCTTGCTTTTCTAGCAAGTCTCTGGGTCTCTGGAGAAATCAGTAGAGTGAGTTACACACCCCCCTCCTACACCCCCTCACCCCCCTCACATTAATATCAGCCAGGGGAATTATTTATAGGCTGCTGATTAAACCCTCTGATTAACCAGTGCAGTGCCAGGGCAAGTGGGCAAGGGAGGCGCCAAGGGGGGGGGGGTGCAGAAATGATGGGGGGCATAACATCCAGGGACCCCCAATTACAAGGTCTTATCTAATCTTTACATTTAAATTGATCTGGACCGAATAAAAAAGTTTATTTCATTATTTATTATTGTATTATTCCTGATTAGTTTTATAATTATCCTAATTATAAATGTTTATTATTATTTATTATTATTACTATGATATCATAATGATTGTGGGAATGGGTATGAGGGCAGTCACAGACCTGGGTATGAGGGGCACTCAAAGAGCTGGGTATGGGGGGCACTCACAGAGCTGGGTATGAGGGCACTCACAGAGCTGGGTATGGGGGCACTCACATAGCTGGGTATGGGGGGCACTCACAGAGCTGGGTATGAGGGCACTCATAGAGCTGGGTATGGGGGGCAGTCACAGAGCTGGGTATGAGGGCAGTCACAGAGCTGGGTATGAGTGCAGTCATAGAGCTGGGTATGAGGGGCATTCACAGAGCTGGGTATGGGGGTCACTCACAGACTGGGTATGAGGGCACTCACAGAGCTGGGTATGAGGGGCACTCACAGAGCTGGGTATGAGGGGCACTCACAGAGCTGGGTATGAGGGGCACTCACAGAGCTGGGTATGAGGGGCACTCACAGAGCTGGGTATGAGGGCACTCACAGAGCTGGGTATGAGGGGCACTCACAGAGCTGGGTATGAGGGGCACTCACAGAGCTGGGTATGAGGGCAGTCACAGAGCTGGGTATGAGGGCAGTCACAGAGCTGGGTATGAGGGGCACTCACAGAGCTGGGTATGAGGGGGACTCACAGACTGGGTATGAGGGCACTCACAGAGCTGGGTATGAGGGCAGTCACAGAGCTGGGTATGAGGGCAGTCACAGAGCTGGGTATGAGGGGCACTCACAGAGATGGGTATGAGGGGCAGTCACAGAGCTGGGTATGAGGGCACTCACAGAGCTGGGTATGAGGGGCACTCACAGAGCTGGGTATGAGGGCACTCACAGAGCTGGGTATGAGGGGCACTCACAGAGCTGGGTATGAGGGGCACTCACAGAGCTGGGTATGAGGGCACTCACAGAGCTGGGTATGAGGGGCACTCACAGAGCTGGGTATGAGGGGCACTCACAGAGCTGGGTATGAGGGCAGTCACAGAGCTGGGTATGAGGGCACTCACAGAGCTGGGTATGAGGGGCACTCACAGAGCTGGGTATGAGGGCACTCACAGAGCTGGGTATGAGGGCAGTCACAGAGCTGGGTATGAGGGCAGTCACAGAGCTGGGTATGAGGGGCACTCACAGAGCTGGGTATGAGGGGCAGTCACAGAGCTGGGTATGAGGGCAGTCACAGAGCTGGGTATGAGGGGCACTCACACAGCTGGGTATGAGGGGCAGTCACAGAGCTGGGTATGAGGGGGACTCACAGAGGTGGGTATGAGGGGCACTCACAGAGCTGAGTATGAAGGAACTCACAGACTGGGTATGGGGGCACTCACAGAGCTGGGTATGAGGGGGGCTCACAGAGCTGGGTATGAGGGGCACTCACAGAGCTGAGTATGAGGGCACTCACAGACTGGGTATGAGGGGCACTCACGTGCTGGGTATGAGGGCACTCACAGAGCTGGGTATGAGGGGCAGTCACAGAGCTGGGTATGAGGGGCACTCACACAGCTGGGTATGAGGGGCAGTCACAGAGCTGGGTATGAGGGGCAGTCACAGAGCTGGGTATGAGGGGCACTCACACAGCTGGGTATGAGGGGGACTCACAGAGGTGGGTATGAGGGGCACTCACAGAGCTGAGTATGAGGGCACTCACAGACTGGGTATGAGGGCACTCACAGACTGGGTATGGGGGCACTCACAGAGCTGGGTATGAGGGCACTCACAAGCTGGGTATGAGGGCACTCACAGAGCTGGGTATGAGGGCACTCACAGACTGGGTATTGGTTCACTCACAGAGCTGGGTATGAGGGGCACTCACAGAGCTGGGTATGAGGGGGCACTCACAGACTGGGTATGGGGGGCACTCACAGAGCTGGGTATTAGGGGGAATCACAGAGCTGGGTATGAGGGGCACTGACAGAGCTGGGTATGAGGGCACTCGCAGAGATGGGTATGGGGGTCACTCAAAGACTGGGTATGAGGGGCAGTCACAGAGCTGGGTATGAGGGCACTCACAGACTGGGTATGAGGTGACTCACAGAGCTGGGTATGAGGGCAGTCACAGAGCTGGGTATGAGGGGCACTCACAGAGCTGGGTATGAGGGCACTCACAGAGCTGGGTATGAGGGCACTCACAGACTGGGTATGAGGGGCACTCACAGAGCTGGGTATGAGGGGGACTCACACAGCTGGGTATGAGGGGAAGTCACAGAGCTGGGTATGAGGGGCAGTCACAGAGCTGGGTATGAGGACACTCACAGAGCTGGGTATGGGGGTCACTCACAGAGCTGGATATGAGGGCAGTCACAGAGCTTGGTATGAGGGCAGTCACAGAGCTTGGTATGAGGGCACTCACAGAGCTGTGTATGAGGGCAGTCACAGAGCTGGGTATGAGGGCAGTCACAGAGCTTGGTATGAGGGCACTCACAGAGCTGTGTATGGGGGGCACTCACAGACTCGGTATGAGGGCAGTCACAGAGCTGGGTATGAGGGGGACTCACAGAGGTGGGTATGAGGGGCACTCACAGAGCTGAGTATGAGGGCACTCACAGACTGGGTATGAGGGCACTCACAGACTGGGTATGAGGGCAGTCACAGAGCTGGGTATAAGGGGCACTCACAGACTGGGTATGAGGGCACTCACAGACTGGGTATGAGGGCAGTCACAGAGCTGGGTATAAGGGGCACTCACAGAGCTGGGTATGAGGGGCATGCACAGAGCTGGGTATGAGGGGGACTCACAGAGCTGGGTATGAGGGGCACTCACAGAGCTGGATATGAGGGGCAGTCACAGAGCTGGAAATGAGGGCAGTCACAGAGCTTGGTATGAGGGCACTCACAGAGCTGGGTATGAGGGGCATGCACAGAGCTGGATATGAGGGGCAGTCACAGAGCTTGGTATGAGGGGCATGCACAGAGCTGGATATGAGGACACTCACAGAGCTGGATATGAGGGGCAGTCACAGAGCTGGGTATGAGGACACTCACAGAGCTGGATATGAGGGGCAGTCACAGAGCTGGGTATGAGGGGCATGCACAGAGCTGGATATGAGGGGCAGTCACAGAGCTGGGTATGAGGGCAGTCACAGAGCTGGGTATGAGGACACTCACAGAGCTGGATATGAGGGCAGTCACAGAGCTGGGTATGAGGGCAGTCACAGAGCTGGGTATGACGGCACTCACAGAGCTTGGTATGAGGGCACTCACAGAGCTGGGTATGAGGGCACTCACAGAGCTTGGTATGAGGGCACTCATAGAGCTGGGTATGAGGGGCACTCACAGACTGGGTATGAGGGCAGTCACAGAGCTGGGTATGAGGGGGACTCACAGAGCTGGGTATGAGGGCAGTCACAGAGCTGGATATGAGGGCACTCACAGAGCTGGGTATGAGGGCACTCACAGAGCTGGGTATGAGGGCAGTCACAGAGCTGGGTATGAGGGCACTCACAGAGCTGGGGATGGGGGCAGTCAGAGAGCTGGGTATGAGGGCAGTCAGAGAGCTGGGTATGAGGGCACTCACTGAGCTGGGTATGAGGGCACTCACAGAGCTGGGTATGAGGGCAGTCACAGAGCTGGGTATGAGGGCAGTCACAGAGCTGGGTATGAGGGCACTCACAGAGCTGGGTATGAGGGGGACTCACACAGCTGGGTATGAGGGGAAGTCACAGAGCTGGGTATGAGGGGCAGTCACAGAGCTGGGTATGAGGACACTCACAGAGATGGGTATGGGGATCACTCACAGAGCTGGGTATGAGGGCACTCACAGAGCTTGGTATGAGGGCAGTCACAGAGCTTGGTATGAGGGCAGTCACAGAGCTGTGTATGAGGGCAGTCACAGAGCTGGGTATGAGGGCACTCACAGAGCTGGGTATGAGGGGTCACTCACAGAGCTGGATATGAGGGCAGTCACAGAGCTTGGTATGAGGGCAGTCACAGAGCTTGGTATGAGGGCACTCACAGAGCTGTGTATGAGGGCAGTCACAGAGCTGGGTATGAGGGCACTCACAGACTGGGTATGAGGGGCAGTCACGGAGCTTGGTATGAGGGCAGTCACAGACTCGGTATGAGGGCACTCACAGACTGGGTATGAGGGGCACTCACAGAGCTGGATATGGAAGCAGTCACAGAGCTGGGTATGAGGGCACTCACAGACTGGGTATGAGGGGCACTCACAGACTGGGTATAAGGGCACTCACAGAGCTTGGTATGAGGGGCAGTCACAGAGCTGGGTATGAGGGCACTCACAGACTGGGTATGAGGGGCACTCACAGAGCTGGTATGAGGGGGACCACACAGCTGGTATGAGGGGCAGTCACAGAGCTGGGTATGAGGGGCAGTCACAGAGCTGGGTATGAGGGGCACTCACACAGCTGGGTATGAGGGGCACTCACACAGCTGGGTATGAGGGGGACTCACAGAGGTGGGTATGAGGGCAACTCACAGAGCTGAGTATGAGGGCACTCACAGACTGGGTATGAGGGCACTCACAGACTGGGTATGGGGGCACTCACAGAGCTGGGTATGAGGGCAGTCACAAGCTGGGTATGAGGGCACTCACAGACTGGGTATGAGGGCACTCACAGACTGGGTATGGGGCACTCACAGAGCTGGGTATGAGGGGCACTCACAGGCTGGGTATGAGGGGGCACTCACAGACTGGGTATGGGGGGCACTCACAGACTGGGTATTAGGGGGAACACAGAGCTGGGTATGAGGGGCACTGACAGAGCTGGGTATGAGGGCACTCGCAGAGATGGGTATGGGGGTCACTCAAAGACTGGGTATGAGGGGCAGTCACAGAGCTGGGTATGAGGGCAGTCACAGACTGGTATGAGGTGACTCACAGAGCGGGTATGAGGCAGTCACAGAGCTGGGTATGAGGGCAGTCACAGAGCTGGGTATGAGGGCAGTCACAGAGCTGGTATGAGGGGCACTCACAGAGCTGGTATGAGGGCACTCACAGAGCTGGGGTATGAGGGGCACTCACAAGAGCTGGGTATGAGGGCAGTCACAGAGCTGGGTATGAGGGCAGTCACAGACTGGGTATGAGGTGACTCACAGAGCTGGGTATGAGGGCAGTCACAGAGCTGGGCAGTCACAGAGCTGGGTATGAGGGCACTCACAGAGCTGGTATGAGGGGTCACTCACAGAGCTGGATATGAGGGCAGTCACAGAGCTTGGTATGAGGCAGTCACAGAGCTTGGGTATGAGGGCACTCACAGAGCTGTGTATGAGGGCAGTCACAGAGCTGGGTATGAGGGCACTCACAGACTGGGTATGAGGGGCAGTCACGGAGCTTGGTATGAGGCAGTCACAGACTCGTATGAGGGCACTCACAGAGCTGGGTATGAGGGCACTCACAGAGCTGGATATGGAAGCAGTCACAGAGCTGGGTATGAGGGCACTCACAGACTGGGTATGAGGGGCACTCACAGACTGGGTATAAGGGCACTCACAGAGCTTGGTATGAGGGGCAGTCACAGAGCTGGGTATGAGGGCACTCACAGACTGGGTATGAGGGGCACTCACAGAGCTGGGTATGAGGGGGACTCACACAGCTGGGTATGAGGGGCAGTCACAGAGCTGGGTATGAGGGGCAGTCACAGAGCTGGGTATGAGGGGCACTCACACAGCTGGGTATGAGGGGCACTCACACAGCTGGGTATGAGGGGGACTCACAGAGGTGGGTATGAGGGGCACTCACAGAGCTGAGTATGAGGGCACTCACAGACTGGGTATGAGGGCACTCACAGACTGGGTATGGGGGCACTCACAGAGCTGGGTATGAGGGCACTCACAAGCTGGGTATGAGGGCACTCACAGAGCTGGGTATGAGGGGCACTCACAGACTGGGTATGGGGGCACTCACAGAGCTGGGTATGAGGGGCACTCACAGAGCTGGGTATGAGGGGGCACTCACAGACTGGGTATGGGGGGCACTCACAGAGCTGGGTATTAGGGGGAATCACAGAGCTGGGTATGAGGGGCACTGACAGAGCTGGGTATGAGGGCACTCGCAGAGATGGGTATGGGGGTCACTCAAAGACTGGGTATGAGGGGCAGTCACAGAGCTGGGTATGAGGGCAGTCACAGACTGGGTATGAGGTGACTCACAGAGCTGGGTATGAGGGCAGTCACAGAGCTGGGTATGAGGGCAGTCACAGAGCTGGGTATGAGGGCAGTCACAGAGCTGGGTATGAGGGGCACTCACAGAGCTGGGTATGAGGGCACTCACAGAGCTGGGTATGAGGGGCACTCACAGAGCTGGGTATGAGGGCAGTCACAGAGCTGGGTATGAGGGCAGTCACAGACTGGGTATGAGGTGACTCACAGAGCTGGGTATGAGGGCAGTCACAGAGCTGGGTATGAGGGTGACTCACAGAGCTTGGTATGAGGGGCACTCACAGAGCTGGGTATGAGGGCACTCACAGAGCTGGGTATGAGGGCACTCACAGACTGGGTATGAGGGGCACTCACAGAGCTGGGTATGAGGGGGACTCACACAGCTGGGTATGAGGGGAAGTCACAGAGCTGGGTATGAGGGGCAGTCACAGAGCTGGGTATGAGGACACTCACAGAGATGGGTATGGGGATCACTCACAGAGCTGGATATGGGGGTCACTCACAGAGCTGGGTATGAGGGGGACTCACACAGCTGGGTATGAGGGGACTCACAGAGCTGGATATGAGGGCAGTCACAGAGCTTGGTATGAGGGCAGTCACAGAGCTTGGTATGAGGGCACTCACAGAGCTGTGTATGAGGGCAGTCACAGAGCTGGGTATGAGGGCACTCACAGAGCTTGGTATGAGGGCAGTCACAGAGCTTGGTATGAGGGCAGTCACAGAGCTGGGTATGAGGGGGACTCACAGAGGTGGGTATGAGGGGCACTCACAGAGCTGAGTATGAGGGCACTCACAGACTGGGTATGAGGGCACTCACAGACTGGGTATGAGGGCAGTCACAGAGCTGGGTATAAGGGGCACTCACAGACTGGGTATGAGGGCACTCACAGACTGGGTATGAGGGGGACTCACAGAGCTGGGTATGAGGGCAGTCACAGAGCTGGGTATAAGGGGCACTCACAGAGCTGGGTATGAGGGGCATGCACAGAGCTGGGTATGAGGGGGACTCACAGAGCTGGGTATGAGGGGCACTCACAGAGCTGGATATGAGGGGCAGTCACAGAGCTGGAAATGAGGGCAGTCACAGAGCTTGGTATGAGGGCACTCACAGAGCTGGGTATGAGGGGCATGCACAGAGCTGGATATGAGGGGCAGTCACAGAGCTGGGTATGAGGGCAGTCACAGAGCTGGGTATGACGGCACTCACAGAGCTTGGTATGAGGGCACTCACAGAGCTGGGTATGAGGGCACTCACAGAGCTTGGTATGAGGGCACTCATAGAGCTGGGTATGAGGGGCACTCACAGACTGGGTATGAGGGCAGTCACAGAGCTGGGTATGAGGGGGACTCACAGAGCTGGGTATGAGGGCAGTCACAGAGCTGGGTATGAGGGGCACTCACAGAGCTGGGTATGAGGGGCAGTCACAGAGCTGGGTATGAGGACACTCACAGAGCTGGGTATGAGGGCACTCACAGAGCTTGGTTTGAGGGCACTCACAGAGCTGGGTATGAGGGCAGTCAAAGAGCTGGATATGAGGGGGACTCACAGAGCTGGGTATGAGGGGCACTCACAGAGCTGGATATGAGGGCACTCACAGAGCTGGGTATGAGGGGCACTCACAGAGCTTGGTATGAGGGCACTCACAGAGCTGGGTATGAGGGCAGTCACAGAGCTGGGTATGAGGGCACTCACAGAGCTGGGGATGGGGGCAGTCAGAGAGCTGGGTATGAGGGCAGTCAGAGAGCTGGGTATGAGGGCACTCACTGAGCTGGGTATGAGGGCAGTCACAGAGCTGGGTATAAGGGGCACTCACAGACTGGGTATGAGGGCACTCACAGACTGGGTATGAGGGCAGTCACAGAGCTGGGTATAAGGGGCACTCACAGAGCTGGGTATGAGGGGCATGCACAGAGCTGGGTATGAGGGGGACTCACAGAGCTGGGTATGAGGGGCACTCACAGAGCTGGATATGAGGGGCAGTCACAGAGCTGGAAATGAGGGCAGTCACAGAGCTTGGTATGAGGGCACTCACAGAGCTGGGTATGAGGGGCATGCACAGAGCTGGATATGAGGGGCAGTCACAGAGCTGGGTATGAGGACACTCACAGAGCTGGATATGAGGGGCAGTCACAGAGCTTGGTATGAGGACACTCACAGAGCTGGATATGAGGGGCAGTCACAGAGCTGGGTATGAGGGCAGTCACAGAGCTGGGTATGACGGCACTCACAGAGCTTGGTATGAGGGCACTCACAGAGCTGGGTATGAGGGCACTCACAGAGCTTGGTATGAGGGCACTCATAGAGCTGGGTATGAGGGGCACTCACAGACTGGGTATGAGGGCAGTCACAGAGCTGGGTATGAGGGGGACTCACAGAGCTGGGTATGAGGGCAGTCACAGAGCTGGGTATGAGGGGCACTCAAAGACTGGGTATGAGGGGCACTCACAGAGCTGGGTATGAGGGGCAGTCACAGAGCTGGGTATGAGGACACTCACAGAGCTGGGTATGAGGGCACTCACAGAGCTTGGTTTGAGGGCACTCACAGAGCTTGGTATGAGGGCACTCATAGAGCTGGGTATGAGGGGCACTCAAAGACTGGGTATGAGGGGCACTCACAGAGCTGGGTATGAGGGGCAGTCACAGAGCTGGGTATGAGGACACTCACAGAGCTGGGTATGAGGGCACTCACAGAGCTTGGTTTGAGGGCACTCACAGAGCTGGGTATGAGGGCAGTCAAAGAGCTGGATATGAGGGGGACTCACAGAGCTGGGTATGAGGGGCACTCACAGAGCTGGATATGAGGGCACTCACAGAGCTGGGTATGAGGGGCACTCACAGAGCTTGGTATGAGGGCACGCACAGAGCTGGGTATGAGGGCAGTCACAGAGCTGGGTATGAGGGCACTCACAGAGCTGGGGATGGGGGCAGTCAGAGAGCTGGGTATGAGGGCAGTCAGAGAGCTGGGTATGAGGGCACTCACTGAGCTGGGTATGAGGGCACTCACAGAGCTGGGTATGAGGGCAGTCACAGAGCTGGGTATGAGGGCAGTCACAGAGCTGGGTATGAGGGCACTCACAGAGCTGGGTATGAGGGCACTCACAGAGCTGGGTATGGGGGCAGTCACAGAGCTGGGTATGAGGGGCACTCACAGAGCTGGGTATGAGGGGGACTCACAGAGCTGGGTATGAGGGGCACTCACAGAGCTGGATATGAGGGGCACTTACAGAGCTGGGTATGAGGGCACTCACAGAGCTGGGTATGAGGGCACTCACAGAGCTTGGTATGAGGGCACTCACAGAGCTTGGTATGAGGGCACTCACAGAGCTGAGTATGGGGCACTCACAGACTGGGTATGAGGGGCAGTCACAGAGCTTGGTATGAGGGCACTCAAAGAGCAGGGTATGAGGGAGACTCACAGAGCTGGGTATGAGGGCAGTCACAGAGCTGGGTATGAGGGGGACTCACAGAGCTGGGTATGAAGGGCACTCACAGAGCTTGGTATGGGGGCACTCACTGAGCTGGGTATGAGGGCAGTCATAGAGCTGGGTATGAGGGGGACTCACAGAGCTGGGTATGAAGGGCACTCACAGAGCTTGGTATGGGGGCACTCACTGAGCTGGGTATGGGGGCAGTCACAGAACTGGGTATGAGGGCACTTACAGAGCTGGGTATGAGGACACTCACAGAGCTGGGTATGAGGGCAGTCACAGAGCTGGGTATGAGGGGGACTCACTGAGCTGGGTATGAAGGGCACTCACAGAGCTTGGTATGGGGGCACTCACTGAGCTGGGTATGGGGGCAGTCACAGAGCTGGGTATGGGGCACTCACAGACTGGGTATGAGGGGCACACACAGAGCTGGGTATGGAGGCACTCACAGAGCTGGGTATGAGGGCAGTCAGAGAGCTGGGTATGAGGGCACTTACAGAGCTGGTTATGAGGACACTCACAGAGCTGGGTATGAGGGGCACTCACAGACTGGGTATGGGGTCACTCACAGACTGGGTATGAGGGGCACTCACAGAGCTGGGTATAAGGGGACTCACAGACTGGGTATGAGGGCAGTCAAAGAGCTGGGTATGGGGGCAGTCACAGAGCTTGGTATGAGGGGCACTCACAGAGCTGGGTATGAGGGCACTCACAGAGCTGGGTATGAGGGCACTCACAGAGCTGGGTATGAGGGCAGTCACAGAGCTGGGTATGAGGGGCACTCACAGAGCTGGGTATGGGGGCACTCACAGAGCTGGGTATGAGGGCACTCACGGAGCTGGGTATGAGGGGGACTCACGGAGCTGGGTATGAGGGGGACTCACAGAGCTGGGTATGGGGGCACTCACAGAGCTGGGTATGAGGGGAACTCACAGAACTGGGTATGAGGGCACTCACAGAGCTGGGTATGAGGGGCACTCACAGAGCTGGGTATGAGGGGCACTCACAGAACTGGGTATGAGGGCACTCACAGAGCTGGGTATGAGGGGCACTCACAGAGCTGGGTATGAGGGCACTCACAGAGCTGGGTATGAGGGGCACTCACAGAACTGGGTATGAGGTGCACTCACAGAGCTGGGTATGAGGGCACTCACAAACTGGGTATGAGGGCAGTCACAGAGCTGGGTATGAGGGGGACTCACAGACTGGGTATGGGGGCAGTCACAGAGCTGGGTATGAGGGGCACTCACAGAGCTGGGTATGAGGGGCACTCACAAAGCAGGGTATGAAGAGCACGCACAGAGCTGGGTATGAGGGGCACTCACAGACTGGGTATGAGAGCAGTCACAGAGCTGGGTATGGGGGCAGTCACAGAGCTGGGTATGAGGGGGACTCATAGAGCTGGGTATGAGGGGCACTCATAGAGCTTGGTATGAGGGGCACTCACAGAGCTGGGTATGAGGGGCACTCACAGACTGGGTATGAGGGCAGTCACAGAGCTGGGTATGAGGGGGACTCACAGAGCTGGGTATGGGGGCAGTCACAGAGCTGGGTATGAGGGCACTCACAGAGCTGGGTATGAGGGGCACTCACAGACTGGGTATGAGGGCAGTCACAGAGCTGGGTATGAGGGCAGTCACAGAGCTGGGTATGGGGGCAGTCACAGAGCTGGGTATGAGGGCAGTCACAGAGCTGGGTATGAGGGGCACTCACAGAGCTGGGTATGAGGGGCACTCACAGAGCTGGGTATGAGGGGGACTCACAGAGCTGGGTATGGGGGCACTCACAGAGCTCGGTAAGAGGGGCACTCACAGAGCTGGGTATGAGGGGCACTCACAGACTGGGTATGGGGTCACTCACAGACTGGGTATGAGGGGCACTCACAGAGCTGGGTATGAGGGGGACTCACAGACTGGGTATGAGGGCAGTCAAAGAGCTGGGTATGGGGGCAGTCACAGAGCTGGGTTAGGGGGCACTCACAGAGCTGGGTATGGGGTCACTCACAGACTGGGTATGAGGGCACTCACAGAGCTGGGTATGAGTGGCACTCACAGAGCTGGGTATGAGGGGGACTCACAGACTGGGTATGAGGGGGACTCACAGAGCTGGGTATGGGGGCACTCACAGAGCTCGGTAAGAGGGGCACTCACAGAGCTGGGTATGAGGGGCACTCACAGACTGGGTATGGGGTCACTCACAGACTGGGTATGAGGGGCACTCACAGAGCTGGGTATGAGGGGGACTCACAGACTGGGTATGAGGGCAGTCAAAGAGCTGGGTATGGGGGCAGTCACAGAGCTGGGTATGGGGGCACTCACAGAGCTGGGTATGGGGTCACTCACAGACTGGGTATGAGGGCACTCACAGAGCTGGGTATGGGGGCAGTCACAGAGCTGGGTAGGAGGGGCACTCACACAGCTGGGTATGGGGGCACTCACAGAGCTGAGTATTTTTTCATATTTTATTTTTTATTTATTTTGTATTATTTTATTACAGCTTATTTTGGGGTTTATTTATTTATTTATTAATTATTTATTTATTCATAATATATTTGAGTTATTTATTTGCTTTTCATTATTTACTTATTTTTTTTTTACATTTTGTGTATTTTATTGATTTACTTAATTTTAATACAGCTTATATTTGTGTTTATTTGTCTGTTTTTTTGTTGTTATTTTTTTAATGTTTAATATAATAACATCTTTTTTGGGGGGTCTTATTTTTAATTACTTGCCCTATTTAAGTTGACCTTTTTCTTATTTGTTTTTGTTTATTTGCTTTTATTATTCTTTATGTTTTAGTAACAAATGGAATGTAATCTACAGCATTTTGTTTTTGTTTATTTGTTTTTGTTATTTTTTAGATTTCATTTATTGATATAACATATTAGAGGGTCTTAAATGTAATTTGTCACTCTAATTATTGTAATATCTTATTTATTTGTTTTTGTTTACTTGTTTTTATTATTGTTTATAATTTATTTATTGATATATCACATTTTGAGGGTCTTATTGCAATATATTTATTTAGTTGTTTTTGTTTACTTGTTTTTATTATTGTTTATTTTATTTTTTACTAACATACCACATTTCGAGGGTCTTATATATTGTAATATTCTTATTTATTTATTTCTGTTTATTTGTTTGTTTTATTTATTGATTTACCACCTTTTGAGGGTTTTATTTATTGTAATATTCTTATTTATTTATTTATGTTTATTTGTTTGTTTTATTTATTGATATACCACATTTCGGGGGTCTTATCTAATGTAATATTCTTATGTATTTGTATTTGTTTATTTGTTTATGTTTTTTACTGATATACCACATTCAGGGGTCTTATTTATTGTAATATTCTTATTTATTTGTTTTTGTTTATTTGTTTATGTTCTATTTCATGACATACCACATTTCAGGGGTCTTTCTTATTGGCAGACTCCTTGCGGACCCCCTGATCTTCTCACCTGACCCTCTTATTAACCCTTGTTAGTCCGGTCCGTGTTGGATCACCACTTGTAACTGTATCTCTTCCCAAAGCCTTTGAAGCCCCCAGCCCCTCTTTGATCCCATTCTACTGTAGGATTGTCTCGGTTCTTTACATATTGTCCTGGCCCCCTCCCCCCTGTGGTTGGGCTACTAGATCCTTAGATCATCAGAGGAGATAGACAAAAGGAGACCACTGAGACCTCTACCCCATGCGAGCAGGACCGTGTGCTTGGTTTCCCTTCTCGGCAAGATGCCACCATGTTCTGGAGGGGTGGGCACAGGCTGACCGTAGGGGGGTTGATCCCACACAAAAGTCCTGTAGCAGATTTCCCCCTCTTTCTGATCTCTTCTTGATATGTACATTGGTCCCTTATCCCTGCAGAGAGGACTCAAAGGTCTCTTTAATATTCCCACACACACTGGGGGGCACACAGAGGTCAGAGCCCAGCTAGGGGGTCTCCATTGAGTGCATCCGCTGCTCGTTTTTCAGCCTGGACAATCTGGTGCTTGTGGGTACACTTTTAGGGAGTCCTATAATATGAAGGACTGAGTTCTTTGGTGTCAAATCCGTTCCTGTAGAGGATCACATGACAGTCTATGGGATCAAATGATTTTCTCTAGAGGATCACATGAAGGTTTATGGCATCCCATCATGGTATATGGGATCAAATCATTTGCGGTCGAGGATCCCATAAAAATATATGGATCAAGCCATTTCTTGTAGTGGAAATCCCATGGTTCAAAACATTTCTGATAGTGGGGAGCCCATAAAAATGTAAGGTTCAAACCATTTCTTAAAGTGGAAATCCCATGAAAATCTATGGTTCAAACCATTTCTTATATTGGGGATAGCATGAAAATATATGGTTCAACCCAATTCTTATAGTGTGGATCTCACAAAAATCTATGGTTCAAACCATTTCTTATATTTGGGATCCCATGAAAATCTATGGTTCAAACCATTTCTTATAGTGGAAATCCCATGAAACACTATGGTTCAAACCATTTCTTATATTGGGAATCCCATGAAACACCATGTTTCAAAGCATTTCTTATAGGGGAAATTCCTTAAAAAGATATGGTTCAAATAATTTCTTTTATTGTGGATCCCATCAAAGTCTATGGCCAAATCATTACTTATAGTGGATAGCCCATGCAAATCTATGGGTCAAACCATTTCTTATATTGGGGATCCCATTAAAATCTATGGTTCAAACCATTTCTTATAGTGCAGATCCCAATAAACACTATGGTTCAAATGATTAATTATAGTGGGGATCCCATGATGGTCTATGGACAAACAGTTTCCTATCATTATATCTTGTAGAGGGTTCCATGAAAGGTCATGGGGCAAATTATTGTTTGTAGGGGGCTTATATAAAGTGGATGGGACTGAGACAGAGCTACATTAAAGTTCTGGGGTCCCACCAGAATCAGGGACCTCTGTCCATGGGGATTTCTCTGTAGGACTTGGCCAAACTCTTGTCACCTATCTATTTTGACTGGGGAGTGGGATATCTCGGCATGGCTATGACTTTATATAAACAGACCCAAGCCATAAATCTGTCCCATCTGTCTACACCCTCTTGTAGAGTGACATGATCCAGGCCCACCTGCCCACCAAGCCTTGGGGCGATCTCCATTTTTACAACCTCAAGTTAAGTCTTAATTAACACCTCCTGCACCAATTCACTCCGAGATGGGAATGGGTTTATGGCCCCAATCATTGGCCATTGGTGTTTCAGGGATGATTAGGACCTCCATACAATAGTACGAATCCTTAGATCAATCACAGTGATTGATGGCGGGTGCCAGTGGCCCATCAGTCACGCCCGGATGGGTGTCCTTATTTACAAATGGCTGTTGGATATTAATATTGTGGGTCCATTAAGTGCTGGCCAACGAGGCATGGAGAGGACAAGTAATTAATAATATGGATCCACACAAGAGGGTTATGGGTTAGGGTCTTGGGTTATACCACTTGATTGTAAGCTCCTCAGGTGAGGATCTCTGATTATACATGGCTAGATGTGTGTGTATATATATATATATATATATATATATATATATATATTTACATATAAATTAATATATATAAATAAATACATATAAAAATGTATAAAATAAAAAAAAATATATAAAAATATTTAAAAAATAAATATATATATAAATACAAATTTAAGGGCAGACAAGTTTCCATCTGTCCCAGGGTCTCTGGCCTCCCTGAGATATAACACAGCCCCCTCCCCCCATCCCACCCCCCTATAAAAGACATTTAGTACATAGCTGTGTCAGAAAGAAATGAGGGTGGGGGGGCTGGGGGGGTCAAAAAAAGTTCACTATTTTTACCAAAAAAAAAATGCAGCTTCTTCTGTGAAAAGGGATCTGTGGGGAGGGGGCTCCGGGGGTCTGACTGCAGCCACATGTGTAATACATCTAATGGGGGAGGGAGGCGAAGGGTTAAAGAGTCACAACTTCAAATGAGCTCATGTATTACTGGGAGGAATCTACATTATTGTGTCTATATGTATATGTATGTGTGTCTATATGTATCTATATGTGTGTCTATATGTATATATATGTGTGTGTCTATATGTATATGTATGTGTGTCTATATGTATATATATATATATATATATATATATATATGTGTGTCTATATGTATATATATATGTGTGTCTATATGTATATATATGTGTGTGTCTATATGTATATATATGTGTGTCTATATGTATATATATGTGTGTGTCTATATGTATATGTATGTGTGTCTATATGTATATATATATATATATATATGTGTGTGTCTATATGTATATATATATGTGTGTCTATATGTATATATATGTGTGTGTCTATATGTATATATATGTGTGTCTATATGTATATATATGTGTGTGTCTATATGTATATGTATGTGTGTCTATATGTGTATATATATATATATATATATGTGTGTCTATATGTATATATATATGTGTGTCTATATGTATATATATATATATATATATATATATGTGTGTCTATATGTATATATATGTGTGTCTATATGTATATATATGTGTGTGTCTATATGTATATATATGTGTCTATATGTATATATATGTGTGTGTCTATATGTATGTGTGTCAATATGTATATATATATATGTGTGTCTATATGTATATATATGTGTGTCTATATGTATATATATATGTGTGTGTCTATATGTATATATATATATGTGTGTGTGTCTATATGTATATATGTGTGTCTATATGTATATATATATATATGTGTGTCTATATGTATATATGTGTGTCTATATGTATATATATATGTGTGTGTCTATATGTATATATATATGTGTGTGTCTATATGTATATATATGTGTCTATATGTATATATATATCTGTGTATATGTATGTGTGTCAATATGTATATATATGTGTGTGTCTATATGTATATATATATGTGTGTGTCTATATGTATATATATATATGTGTGTGTCTATATGTATATATGTGTGTCTATATGTATATATATATATATGTGTGTCTATATGTATATATGTGTGTCTATATGTATATATATGTGTGTGTGTCTATATGTATATATATATATGTGTGTGTCTATATGTATATATGTGTGTCTATATGTATATATATATATATGTGTGTCTATATGTATATATGTGTGTCTATATGTATATATATGTGTGTGTCTATATGTGTATATATGTATCTATATGTATATATATATGTGTGTCTATATGTATATATATATATGTGTGTCTATATGTATATATATATATGTATGTGTCTATATGTATATATGTGTGTCTATATGTATATATATAAATGTGTGTCTATATGTATATATATGTGTGTGTCTATATGTATATATGTGTGTCTATATGTATATATATGTGTGTCTATATGTATATATATGTGCGTGTCTATATGTGTATATATGTATCTATATGTATATATATATGTGTGTCTATATGTATATATATATATATATGTGTGCGTCTATATGTATATATGTGTGTCTATATGTATCTATATATATATAACTGTATCACTATATAAATATATATATATATATATATGTGTCTCTATATGTATATATATGTGTGTGTCTATATGTGTATATATGTATCTATATGTATCTATATATAACTGCATCTCTCTCTCTCTCTCTCTCTCTCTCTCTCTCTATATATATATATATATATATATATATATATATATATATATTTATATATATATATATATATGTTTCTATATGTATAAATATGTATCTATATATGTATCTTATAACTATATGTATCTATATATATATATATATATATATATATATATATATATATGTGTCTATATGTATATATATATATGTATCTTATAACTATATATGTATACATATATCACTATATGTATCTATATGTATCTAAATATAACTGCATCACTATATATATATATATATATATATATATATATATATGTGTGTGTGTGTGTGTCTATATGTATAAATATGTATCTATATATGTATCTTATAACTATATGTATCTATATGTATCTATATATAACTATATAACTATATACATATCTTTATATAATTATATATAGATAGATGGGGGATCTGTCTTATTATATGGGGGTCTCTGCATCACTATAGGGGATCTGTCTTATAGGGGGGCTGTCTTATTATAGGGGGCTCTCTGCATTACTATAGGGGATCTGTCTTATTATAGGGGGGCTGTCTTCTTATATGGGGGTCTCTGCATTACTATAGAGGATCTGTCTTATTATAGGGGGTCTGTCGTATTATATGGGGGTCTCTGCATCACTATAGGGGATCTGTCTTATTATAGGGGATCTGTCTTATTATATGGGGGTCTCTGCATTACTATAGAGGATCTGTCTTATTATAGGGGGGCTGTCTTCTTATATGGGGGTCTCTGCATTACTATAGAGGATCTGTCTTATTATAGGGGGTCTGTCGTATTATATGGGGGTCTCTGCATCACTATAGGGGATCTGTCTTATTATAGGGGATCTGTCTTATTATATGGGGGTCTCTGCATTACTATAGAGGATCTGTCTTATTATAGGGGGGCTATCTTATTATAGGGGGGGTCTCTGCATTACTATAGAGGATCTGTCTTATTATAGGGGGTTCCCTGGTTATTATATGGGGGTCTCTGCATTACTATAGAGGATCTATCTTATTATAGGGGGTTTGTCTTCTTATATGGGGGTCTCTGCATTACTATAGAGGATCTGTCTTATAGGGGGTTTGTCTTCTTATATGGGGGTCTCTGCATTACTATAGAGGATCTATCTTATTATAGGGGGTTTGTCTTCTTATATGGGGGTCTCTGCATTACTATAGAGGATCTGTCTTATAGGGGGTTTGTCTTCTTATATGGGGGTATCTGCATTACTATAGAGGATGTATCTTATTATAGGGGGTTTGTCTTCTTATATGGGGTTCTCTGCATTACTATAGAGGATCTGTCTTATTATAGGGGGTCTGTCGTATTATATGGGGGTCTCTGCATCACTATAGGGGATCTGTCTTATTATAGGGGATCTGTCTTATTATATGGGGGTCTCTGCATTACTATAGAGGATCTGTCTTATTATAGGGGGGCTATCTTATTATAGGGGGGTCTCTGCATTACTATAGAGGATCTGTCTTATTATAGGGGGTTCCCTGGTTATTATATGGGGGTCTCTGCATTACTATAGAGGATCTATCTTATTATAGGGGGTTTGTCTTCTTATATGGGGGTCTCTGCATTACTATAGAGGATCTATCTTATTATAGGGGGTTTGTCTTCTTATATGGGGGTCTCTGCATTACTATAGAGGATCTGTCTTATTATAGGGGGTCTGTCGTATTATATGGGGGTCTCTGCATCACTATAGGGGATCTGTCTTATTATATGGGGGTCTCTGCATTACTATAGAGGATCTGTCTTATTATAGGGGGTTCCCTGGTTATTATATGGGGGTCTCTGCATTACTATAGAGGATCTATCTTATTATAGGGGGTTTGTCTTATTATATGGGGGTCTCTGCATTACTATAGGGGATCTGTCTTATTATAGGGGGTCTGTCTTATTATAGGGGGGTCTCTGCATTACTATAGAGGATCTGTCTTATTATAGGGGGTCTGTCTTATTATAGGGGGGTCTCTGCATTACTATAGAGGATCTGTCTTATTATAGGGGGTTCCCTGGTTATTATAGGGGGGTCTCTGCATCACTAAAGGGGATCTGTCTTATTATAGGGGGTTTGTCTTATTATATGGGGGTCTCTGCATTACTATAGGGGATCTGTCTTATTATAGGGGGTTATCTGCATTACTATAGGGGATCTGTCTTATTATAGGGGATCTGTCTTATTATATGGGGGTCTCTGCATTACTATAGGGGATCTGTCTTATTATATGGGGGTCTCTGCATTACTATAGGGGATCTGTCTTATTATAGGGGGGTCCCTTGTTATTATAGGGGGGTCTCTGCATCACTATAGGGGATCTGTCTTATTATAGGGGGGCTGTCTAATTATACGGGGGTCTCTGCATCACTATAGGAGATCTTTCTTATTATAGGGGGTCCATCTTATTATATGGGGGTCTCTGCATTACTATAGGGGAACTGTCTTATTATATGGGGGTCTCTGCATTACTATAGGGGATCTTTCTTATTATAGGGGGTCCATCTTATTATATGGGGGTCTCTGCATTACTATAGGGGAACTGTCTTATTATATGGGGGTCTCTGCATTACTATAGGGGAACTGTCTAATTATAGGGGGGTCTCTGCATCACTATAGGTGATCTGTCTTATTATAGATGGTTCCCTGGTTATTATATGGGGGTCTCTGCATCACTATAGGGGATCTGTCCTATTATATGGGGGTCTCTGCATTACTATAGGGGATCTGTCTTATTATAGGGGGTCCATCTTATTATATGGGGGTCTCTGCATTACTATAGGGGATCTGTCTTATTATAGGGGGTCCATCTTATTATATAGGGGTCTCTGCATCACTATAGGGGATCTGTCTTATTATATGGGGGTCTCTGCATTACTATAGAGGATCTGTCTTATTATAGGGGAGTCCCTTGTTATTATAGGGGGGTCTCTGCATCACTATAAGGGATCTGTCTTATTATAGGAGGGTCCCTTGTTATTACAGGGGGCTCTCTGCATCACTATAGGGGATCTGTCTTATTATAGGGGGGCTATCTTATTATACGGGGGTCTCTGCATCACTATATGGGATCTGTCTTATTATATGGGGGTCTCTGCATTACTATAGGGGCTCTGTCTTATTATAGGGGGTCCATCTTATTATATGGGGGTCTCTGCATTACTAAAGGGGAACTGACTTATTATAGAGGGTTCCCTGGTTATTATAGGGGGGTCTCTGTATCACTATAGGGATCTGTCTTATTATACGGGGGTCTCTGCATCACTATAGGGGATCTGTCTTATTATACGGGGGTCTCTGCATCACTATAGGGGGTCCATCTTATTATATGGGGGTCTCTGCATTACTATAGGGGATCTGTCTTATTATAGGGGGTCCATCTTATTATATGGGGGTCTCTGCATCATTATAGTGGATCTGTCTTATTATAGGGGGGCTGTCTTATTATACGGGGGTCTCTGCATCACTGTAGGGGATCTGTCTTATTATATGGGGGTCTTTGCATTACTATAGGGGATCTGTCTTATTATAGGGGGTCCATCTTATTATATGGGGGTCTCTGCATTACTATAGGGGATCTGTCTTATTATAGGGGGTCCATCTTATTATATGGGGGTCTCTGCATTACTATAGAGGATCTGTCTTATTATATGGGGGTCTCTGCATCACTATAGGGGATCTGTCTTATTATATGGGGTTCCCTGGTTATTATATTGGGGTCTCTGCATTACTATAGAGGATCTGTCTTATTATATGGGGGTCTCTGCATCACTATAGAAGATCTGTCTTATTATATGGGGGTCTCTGCATTACTATAGAGGATCTGTCTTATTATAGGGGGTTCCCTGGTTATTATAGGGGGGTCTCTGCATCTCTATAGGGGATCTGTCTTATTATAGGGGGTTCCTTGTTATTATATGGGGGTCTCTGCATCTCTATAGGGGATCTGTCTTATTATAGGGGGGCTGTCTTATTATTGGGGGTCTCTGCATCACTATAGGGGATCTGTCTTATTATATGGGGGTCCATCTTATTATATGGGGGTCTCTGCATTACTATAGGGGATCTGTCTTATTATAGGTGATCTGTCTTATTATATGGGGGTCTCTGCATTACTATAAGGGATCTGTCTTATTATATGGGGGTCCATCTTATTATATGGGGGTCTCTGCATTACTATAGAGGATCTGTCTTATTATAGGGGGTCTCTGCATCACTATAGGGGGTCTGTCTTATTATATGCGGTCTCTGCATTAGTATAGGGGATCTTTCTTATTATAGGTGATCTGTCTTATTATATGGGGGTCTCTGCATTACTATAGGAGATCTGTCTTATTATAGGTGATCTGTCTTATTATATGGGGGTCTCTGCATTACTATACAGGATCTGTCTTATTATAGGGGGTCTCTGCATCACTATAGGGGGTCTGTCTTATTATATGCGGTCTCTGCATTAGTATAGGGGATCTGTCTTATTATAGGGGTTTGTCTTATAGGAGGTCCATCTTATTATATGGGGGTCTCTGCATCACTATAGAGGATCTGTCTTGTTATAGGGGGGTCTCTGCATCACTATAGGGGATCTGTCTTAAAATAGGGGGTTCCTTGTTATTATAGGGGGGTCTCTGCATCACTATAGAGGATCTGTCTTATTATAGGGGGGTCCCTTGTTATTATAGGGGGGTCTCTGCATTACTATAGAGGATCTGTCTTATTATAGGGGGTTCCCTGGTTATTATATGGGGGTCTCTGCATTACTATAGAGGATCTGTCTTATTATAGGGGGGTCCCTTGTTAATATAGGGGGGTCTCTGCATCACTATAGGGGATCTGTCTTATTATAGGGGGTTCCTTGTTATTATATGGGGGTCTCTGCATCTCTATAGGGGATCTGTCTTATTATAGGGGGGCTGTCTTATTATTGGGGGTCTCTGCATCACTATAGGGGATCTGTCTTATTATATGGGGGGCCATCTTATTATATGGGGGTCTCTGCATTACTATAGAGGATCTGTCTTATTATTGGGGGGTCCCTTGTTATTATAGGGGGGTCTCTGCATCACTATAGAAGATCTGTCTTATTATAGGGGGGTCCCTTGTTAATATAGGGGGGTCTCTGCATCACTATAGGGGATCTGTCTTATTATTGGGGGGTCCCTTGTTATTATAGGGGGGTCTCTGCATCACTATAGGGGATCTGTCTTATTATAGGGGGTTCCCTGGTTATTATATGGGGGTCTCTGCATCACTACAGGGGATCTGTCTTATTATAGGGGGTCTCTTGTTATTATAGAGGGGTCTCTGCATCACTATAGGGGATCAGTCTTATTATAGGAGGTTCCCTGGTTATTATAGGGGGGTCTCTGCATCACTATAGGGGATCTGTCTTATTATATGGGGGTCTCTGCATCACTATAGGGGATCTGTCTTATTATATGGGGGTCTCTTAATTAGGATAGGGGATCTGTCTTATTATAGGGGTTTGTCTTATTATAGGGGGGGGGTCTCTGCATTACTATAGGAGATCTGTCTTATTATAGGGGGGCTATCTTATTATATGGGGGTCTCTGCATCACTATAGGGGATCTGTCTTATTATATGGGGGTCTCTGCATTACTATAGGGGATCTGTCTTATTATATGGGGGTCTCTGCATTACTATAGGTGATCTGTCTTATTATAGGGGGGTCTCTGCATTACTATAGGGGATCTGTCTTATTATATGGGGGTCTCTGCATTACTATAGGTGATCTGTCTTATTATAGGGGGGTCTCTGCATTACTATAGGTGATCTGTCTTATTATAGGGGGGCTGTCTTATTATATGGGGTCTCTTCATTAGGATAGGGGATCTGTCTTATTATAGGGGTTTGTCTTATTATAGGGGGGTCTCTGCATTACTATAGGGGATCTGTCTTATTATAGGGGGGCTGTCTTATTATAGGGGGGTCTCTGCATTACTATAGGGGATCTGTCTTATTATAGGGGTTTGTCTTATTATAGTGGGGGTCTCTGCATCACTAATGTGGATCTGTCTTATTATATGGGGGTCTCTGCATCACTATAGAGGATCTGTCTTATTATATGGGGGTCTCTGCATTACTATAGGGGATCTGTCTTATTATAGGGGGTCCATCTTATTATATGGGGGTCTCTGCATTACTAAAGGGGAACTGACTTATTATAGAGGGTTCCCTGGTTATTATAGGGGGGTCTCTGTATCACTATAGGGATCTGTCTTATTATAGGGGGGCTATCTTATTATACGGGGGTCTCTGCATCACTATAGGGGATCTGTCTTATTATACGGGGGTCTCTGCATCACTATAGGGGGTCCATCTTATTATATGGGGGTCTCTGCATTACTATAGGGGATCTGTCTTATTATAGGGGGTCCATCTTATTATATGGGGGTCTCTGCATCATTATAGTGGATCTGTCTTATTATAGGGGGGCTGTCTTATTATACGGGGGTCTCTGCATCACTGTAGGGGATCTGTCTTATTATATGGGGGTCTTTGCATTACTATAGGGGATCTGTCTTATTATAGGGGGTCCATCTTATTATATGGGGGTCTCTGCATTACTATAGGGGATCTGTCTTATTATAGGGGGTCCATCTTATTATATGGGGGTCTCTGCATTACTATAGAGGATCTGTCTTATTATATGGGGGTCTCTGCATCACTATAGGGGATCTGTCTTATTATATGGGGTTCCCTGGTTATTATATGGGGGTCTCTGCATTACTATAGAGGATCTGTCTTATTATATGGGGGTCTCTGCATCACTATAGAAGATCTGTCTTATTATATGGGGGTCTCTGCATTACTATAGAGGATCTGTCTTATTATAGGGGGTTCCCTGGTTATTATAGGGGGGTCTCTGCATCTCTATAGGGGATCTGTCTTATTATAGGGGGTTCCTTGTTATTATATGGGGGTCTCTGCATCTCTATAGGGGATCTGTCTTATTATAGGGGGGCTGTCTTATTATTGGGGGTCTCTGCATCACTATAGGGGATCTGTCTTATTATATGGGGGTCCATCTTATTATATGGGGGTCTCTGCATTACTATAGGGGATCTGTCTTATTATAGGTGATCTGTCTTATTATATGGGGGTCTCTGCATTACTATAAGGGATCTGTCTTATTATATGGGGGTCCATCTTATTATATGGGGGTCTCTGCATTACTATAGAGGATCTGTCTTATTATAGGTGATCTGTCTTATTATATGGGGGTCTCTGCATTACTATAGAGGATCTGTCTTATTATAGGGGGTCTCTGCATCACTATAGGGGGTCTGTCTTATTATATGCGGTCTCTGCATTAGTATAGGGGATCTTTCTTATTATAGGTGATCTGTCTTATTATATGGGGGTCTCTGCATTACTATAGGAGATCTGTCTTATTATAGGTGATCTGTCTTATTATATGGGGGTCTCTGCATTACTATACAGGATCTGTCTTATTATAGGGGGTCTCTGCATCACTATAGGGGGTCTGTCTTATTATATGCGGTCTCTGCATTAGTATAGGGGATCTGTCTTATTATAGGGGTTTGTCTTATAGGAGGTCCATCTTATTATATGGGGGTCTCTGCATCACTATAGAGGATCTGTCTTGTTATAGGGGGTTCCTTGTTATTATAGGGGGGTCTCTGCATCACTATAGGGGATCTGTCTTATAATAGGGGGTTCCTTGTTATTATAGGGGGGTCTCTGCATCACTATAGAGGATCTGTCTTATTATAGGGGGGTCCCTTGTTATTATAGGGGGGTCTCTGCATTACTATAGAGGATCTGTCTTATTATAGGGGGTTCCCTGGTTATTATATGGGGGTCTCTGCATTACTATAGAGGATCTGTCTTATTATAGGGGGGTCCCTTGTTAATATAGGGGGGTCTCTGCATCACTATAGGGGATCTGTCTTATTATAGGGGGTTCCTTGTTATTATATGGGGGTCTCTGCATCTCTATAGGGGATCTGTCTTATTATAGGGGGGCTGTCTTATTATTGGGGGTCTCTGCATCACTATAGGGGATCTGTCTTATTATATGGGGGGCCATCTTATTATATGGGGGTCTCTGCATTACTATAGAGGATCTGTCTTATTATTGGGGGGTCCCTTGTTATTATAGGGGGGTCTCTGCATCACTATAGAAGATCTGTCTTATTATAGGGGGGTCCCTTGTTAATATAGGGGGGTCTCTGCATCACTATAGGGGATCTGTCTTATTATTGGGGGGTCCCTTGTTATTATAGGGGGGTCTCTGCATCACTATAGGGGATCTGTCTTATTATAGGGGGTTCCCTGGTTATTATATGGGGGTCTCTGCATCACTACAGGGGATCTGTCTTATTATAGGGGGTCTATTGTTATTATAGAGGGGTCTCTGCATCACTATAGGGGATCAGTCTTATTATAGGAGGTTCCCTGGTTATTATAGGGGGGTCTCTGCATCACTATAGGGGATCTGTCTTATTATAGGGGGTTCCCTGGTTATTATAGGGGGGTCTCTGCATCACTATAGGGGATCTGTCTTATTATAGGGGGTTCCCTGGTTATTATAGGGGGGTCTCTGCATCACTATAGGGGATCTGTCTTATTATAGGGGGTTCCTTGTTATTATAGGGGGGTCTCTGCATCACTATAGGGGATCTGTCTTATTATATGGGGGTCTCTGCATCACTATAGGGGATCTGTCTTATTATATGGGGGTCTCTTAATTAGGATAGGGGATCTGTCTTATTATAGGGGTTTGTCTTATTATAGGGGGGGGGTCTCTGCATTACTATAGGAGATCTGTCTTATTATAGGGGGGCTATCTTATTATATGGGGGTCTCTGCATCACTATAGGGGATCTGTCTTATTATATGGGGGTCTCTGCATTAATATAGGTGATCTGTCTTATTATAGGGGGGTCTCTGCATTACTATAGGTGATCTGTCTTATTATAGGGGGGCTGTCTTATTATATGGGGTCTCTTCATTAGGATAGGGGATCTGTCTTATTATAGGGGTTTGTCTTATTATAGGGGGGTCTCTGCATTACTATAGGGGATCTGTCTTATTATAGGGGATCTGTCTTATTATAGGGGTTTGTCTTATTATAGTGGGGGTCTCTGCATCACTAATGTGGATCTGTCTTATTATATGGGGGTCTCTGCATCACTATAGAGGATCTGTCTTATTATATGGTGGTCTCTGCATCACTATAGGGGATCTGTCTTATTATATGGGGGTCTCTGCATCACTATAGGGGATCTGTCTTATTATATGGGGGTCTCTGCATTACTATAGGGGATCTGTCTTATTATAGGGGGTCCATCTTATTATATAGGGGTCTCTGCATCACTATAGGGGATCTGTCTTATTATAGGAGGTTCCCTGGTTATTATAGGGGGGTCTCTGCATCACTATAGGGGATCTGTCTTATTATAGGGGGTTCCTTGTTATTATAGGGGGGTCTCTGCATCACTATAGGGGATCTGTCTTATTATATGGGGGTCTCTGCATCACTATAGGGGATCTGTCTTATTATATGGGGGTCTCTTAATTAGGATAGGGGATCTGTCTTATTATAGGGGTTTGTCTTATTATAGGGGGGGGGTCTCTGCATTACTATAGGAGATCTGTCTTATTATAGGGGGGCTATCTTATTATATGGGGGTCTCTGCATCACTATAGGGGATCTGTCTTATTATATGGGGGTCTCTGCATTACTATAGGTGATCTGTCTTATTATAGGGGGGTCTCTGCATTACTATAGGTGATCTGTCTTATTATAGGGGGGCTGTCTTATTATATGGGGTCTCTTCATTAGGATAGGGGATCTGTCTTATTATAGGGGTTTGTCTTATTATAGGGGGGTCTCTGCATTACTATAGGGGATCTGTCTTATTATAGGGGATCTGTCTTATTATAGGGGTTTGTCTTATTATAGTGGGGGTCTCTGCATCACTAATGTGGATCTGTCTTATTATATGGGGGTCTCTGCATCACTATAGAGGATCTGTCTTATTATATGGTGGTCTCTGCATCACTATAGGGGATCTGTCTTATTATATGGGGGTCTCTGCATCACTATAGGGGATCTGTCTTATTATATGGGGGTCTCTGCATTACTATAGGGGATCTGTCTTATTATAGGGGGTCCATCTTATTATATGGGGGTCTCTGCATTACTATAGGGGATCTGTCTTATTATAGGGGGTCCATCTTATTATATAGGGGTCTCTGCATCACTATAGGGGATCTGTCTTATTATATGGTGGTCTCTGCATCACTATAGGGGATCTGTCTTATTATATGGGGGTCTCTGCATCACTATAGGGGATCTGTCTTATTATATGGGGGTCTCTGCATTACTATAGGGGATCTGTCTTATTATAGGGGGTCCATCTTATTATATGGGGGTCTCTGCATTACTATAGGGGATCTGTCTTATTATAGGGGGTCCATCTTATTATATAGGGGTCTCTGCATCACTATAGGGGATCTGTCTTATTATAGGGGGTCCCTTGTTATTATAGGGGGGTCTCTGCATCACTATAGGAGATCTGTCTTATTATAGGAGGGTCCCTTGTTATTACAGGGGGGTCTCTGCATCACTATAGGGGATCTGTCTTATTATAGGGGGGCTATCTTATTATACGGGGGTCTCTGCATCACTATATGGGATCTGTCTTATTATATGGGGGTCTCTGCATTACTATAGGGGATCTGTCTTATTATAGGGGGTCCATCTTATTATATGGGGGTCTCTGCATTACTAAAGGGGAACTGACTTATTATAGAGGGTTCCCTGGTTATTATAGGGGGGTCTCTGTATCACTATAGGGGATCTGTTTTATTATAGGGGGGCTATCTTATTATATGGGGGTCTCTGCATTACTATAGGGGATCTGTCTTATTATAGGGGGTCCATCTTATTATATGGGGGTCTCTGCATCACTATAGTGGATCTGTCTTATTATAGGGGGGCTGTCTTATTATACGGGGGTCTCGGCATCACTGTAGGGGATCTGTCTTATTATATGGGGGTCTTTGCATTACTATAGGGGATCTTTCTTATTATAGGGGGTCCATCTTATTATATGGGGGTCTCTGCATTACTATAGGGGATCTGTCTTATTATAGGGGGTCCATCCTATTATATGGGGGTCTCTGCATCACTATAGGGGATCTGTCTTATTATATGGGGGTCTCTGTATTACTATAGTGGATCTGTCTTATTATATGGGGGTCTCTGCATCACTATAGGGGATCTGTCTTATTATATGGGGGTCTCTGCATCACTATAGGGGATCTGTCTTATTATATGGGGGTCTCTGCATTACTATAGAGGATCTGTCTTATTATATGGGGGTCTCTGCATCACTATAGGGGATCTGTCTTATTATATGGGGGTCTCTGCATCACTATAGGGGATCTGTCTTATTATAGGGGGGTCTCTGCATTACTATAGGTGATCTGTCTTATTATAGGGGGGCTGTCTTATTATAGGGGGCTCTCTGCATTAGTATAGGGGATCTGTCTTATTATAGGGGTTTGTCTTATTATAGGGGCCCATCTTATTATATGGGGGTCTCTGCATAACTATAGGGGATCTGTCTTATTATAGGGGGGCTGTCTTATTATAGGGGGCTCTCTGCATTAGTATAGGGGATCTGTCTTATTATATGGGGGTCTCTGCATTACTATACAGGATCTGTCTTATTATAGGGGGTCTCTGCATCACTATAGGTGATCTGTCTTATTATATGGGGGTCTCTGCATTACTATACAGGATCTGTCTTATTATAGGGGGTCTCTGCATCACTATAGGGGGTCTGTCTTATTATATGCGGTCTCTGCATTAGTATAGGGGATCTGTCTTATTATAGGGGTTTGTCTTATTATAGGGGATCTGTCTTATTATAGGGGTTTGTCTTATTATAGGGGATCCATCTTATTATATGGGGGTCTCTGCATCACTATGGGGGATCTGACTTATTATTGGGGGGTCCATTGTTATTATAGGGGGGTCTCTGCATCACTATAGAGGATCTGTCTTATTATAGGGGGTTCCCTGGTTATTATAGGGGGGTCTCTGCATCACTATAGAGGATCTGTCTTATTATATGGGGGTCTCTGCATCACTATAGGGGATCTGTTTTATTATAGGGGGTTCCCTGGTTATTATAGGGGGGTCTCTGCATCACTATTGGGGATCTGTCTTATTATAGGGGGGTCTCTGCATCACTATAGAGGATCTGTCTTATTATAGGGGGGTCTCTGCATCACTATAGAGGATCTGTCTTATTATAGGGGGTTCCCTGGTTATTATAGGGGGGTCTCTGCATCACTATAGGGGATCTGTCTTATTATAGAGGGTTCCCTGGTTATTATATGGGGGTCTCTGCATCACTATAGAGGATCTGTCTTATTATAGGGGGGTCCCTTGTTATTATAGGGGGGTCTCTGCATTACTATAGGGGATCTGTCTTATTATAGGGGATTTGTCTTATTATATGGGGGTCTCTGCATTACTATAGAGGATCTGTCTTATTATTGGGGGGTCCTTTGTTATTATACGGGGGTCTCTGCATCACTATAGAGGATCTGTCTTATTATAGGGGGGTCCCTTGTTATTATAGGGGGGTCTCTGCATTACTATAGGGGATCTGTCTTATTATATGGGGGTTCCCCTGTTATTATAGGGGGGTCTCTGCATCACTATAGAGGATATGTCTTATTATTGGGGGGTCCCCTGTTATTATAGGGGGGTCTCTGCATCACTATAGAGGATCTGTCTTATTATAGGGGGGTCCCTTGTTATTATAGGGGGGTCTCTGCATCACTATAGAGGATCTGTCTTATTATTGGGGGGTCCCCTGTTATTATAGGGGGGTCTCTGCATCACTATAGAGGATCTGTCTTATTATTGGGGGGTCCCCTGTTATTATAGGGGGGTCTCTGCATCACTATAGAGGATCTGTCTTATTATAGGGGGGCTGTCTTATTATATGGGGGTCTCTGCATCACTATAGGGGATCTGTCTTATTATAGGGGGGCTGTCTTATTATATGGGGGTCTCTGCATTACTATAGAGGATCTGTCTTTTTATGGGGGGTCCATCTTATTATATGGGGGTCTCTGCATTACTATAGGGGATCTGTCTTATTATAGGGGGTTCCCTGGTTATTATATGGGGGTCTCTGCATCACTATAGGGGATCTGTCTTATTATAGTGGGTTCCTTGTTATTATAGGGGGGTCTCTGCATCTCTATAGGGGATCTGTCTTATTATAGGGGGTTCCTTGTTATTATAGGGGGGTCTCTGCATCTCTATAGGGGATCTGTCTTATTATAGGGGGGCTGTCTTATTATTGGGGGTCTCTGCATCACTATATGGGATCTGTCTTATTATAGGGGGTCCCTTGTTATTATAGGGGGGTCTCTGCATCACTATAGGGGATCTGTCTTATTATAGGGGGTTCCTTGTTATTATAGGGGGGTCTCTGCATCTCTATAGGGGATCTGTCTTATTATAGGGGATCTGTCTTATTATATGGGGTCTCTGCATTACTATATGGGATCTGTCTTATTATAGGGGGTCCCTTGTTATTATAGGGGGGTCTCTGCATCACTATAGGGGATCTGTCTTATTATAGGGGGTTCCTTGTTATTATATGGGGGTCTCTGCATCTCTATAGGGGATCTGTCTTATTATAGGGGGGCTGTCTTATTATAGGGGGATCTCTGCATTACTATAGGGGATCTGTCTTATTATATGGGGGTCTCTGCATCACTATAGAGGATCTGTCTTATTATATGGGGGTCTCTGCATCACTATAGGGGATCTGTCTTATTATATGGGGGTCTCTGCATCACTATAGGGGATCTGTCTTATTATATGGGGGTCTCTGCATCACTATAGAGGATCTGTCTTATTATATGGGGGTCTCTGCATCACTATAGGGGATCTGTCTTATTATATGGGGTCTCTGCATTTGGATATGGGATCTGTCTTATTATAGGGGGTCTCAGCATTACTATAGGGGATCTGTCTTATTATAGGGGGGCTATCTTATTATATGGGGGTATCTGCATCACTATAGAGGATCTGTCTTATTATATGGGGGTCTCTGCATCACTATAGGGGATCTGTTTTATTATAGGGGGTTCCCTGGTTATTATAGGGGGGTCTCTGCATCACTATTGGGGATCTGTCTTATTATAGAGGGTTCCCTGGTTATTATAGGGGGGTCTCTGCATCACTATAGAGGATCTGTCTTATTATAGGGGGGTCTCTGCATCACTATAGAGGATCTGTCTTATTATAGGGGGTCCATCTTATTATATGGGGGTCTCTGCATTACTATAGGGGATCTGTCTTATTATAGGGGGTCCATCTTATTATATGGGGGTCTCTGCATTACTATAGGGGATCTGTCTTATTATAGTGGGTTCCTTGTTATTATAGGGGGGTCTCTGCATCTCTATAGGGGATCTGTCTTATTATAGGGGGTTCCTTGTTATTATAGGGGGGTCTCTGCATCTCTATAGGGGATCTGTCTTATTATAGGGGGGCTGTCTTATTATTGGGGGTCTCTGCATCACTATAGGGGATCTGTCTTATTATATGGGGTTCCTTGTTATTATAGGGGGGTCTCTGCATCTCTATAGGGGATCTGTCTTATTATAGGGGATCTGTCTTATTATATGGGGTCTCTGCATTACTATATGGGATCTGTCTTATTATAGGGGGTCCCTTGTTATTATAGGGGGGTCTCTGCATCACTATAGGGGATCTGTCTTATTATAGGGGGTTCCTTGTTATTATATGGGGGTCTCTGCATCTCTATAGGGGATCTGTCTTATTATAGGAGGTTCCCTGGTTATTATAGGAGGGTCTCTGCATCACTACAGGGGATCTGTCTTATTATATGGGGTTCCTTGTTATTATAGGGGGGTCTCTGCATCTCTATAGGGGATCTGTCTTATTATAGGGGATCTGTCTTATTATATGGGGTCTCTGCATTACTATATGGGATCTGTCTTATTATAGGGGGTCCCTTGTTATTATAGGGGGGTCTCTGCATCACTATAGGGGATCTGTCTTATTATAGGGGGTTCCTTGTTATTATATGGGGGTCTCTGCATCTCTATAGGGGATCTGTCTTATTATAGGGGATCTGTCTTATTATATGGGGGTCTCTGCATCACTATAGGGGATCTGTCTTATTATAGGGGGTTTGTCTTATTATATGGGGGTCTCTGCATTACTATAGGGGATCTGTCTTATTATAGGGGGTTTGTCTTATTATATGGGGGTCCATCTTATTATATGGGGGTCTTTGCATTACTATAAGGGATCTGTCTTATTATAGGGGGTCCATCTTATTATATGGGGGTCTCTGCATTACTATAGTGGATCTGTCTTATTATATGGGGGTCTCTGCATCACTATAGGGGATCTGTCTTATTATATGGGGGTCTCTGCATCACTATAGAGGATCTGTCTTATTATATGGGGGTCTCTGCATCACTATAGAGGATCTGTCTTATTATATGGGGGTCTCTGCATCACTATAGAGGATCTGTCTTATTATATGGGGGTCTCTGCATCACTATAGGGGATCTGTCTTATTATATGGGGTCTCTGCATTAGGATAGGGGATCTGTCTTATTATAGGGGGTCTCAGCATTACCATAGGGGATCTGTCTTATTATAGGGGGGCTATCTTATTATATGGGGGTATCTGCATCACTAAAGGGGATCTGTCTTATTATATGGGGGTCTCTGCATTACTATAGTGGATCTGTCTTATTATATGGTGGTCTCTGCATCACTATAGGGTATCTGTCTTATTATATGGGGGTCTCTGCATCACTATAGGGGATCTGTCTTATTATAGGGGGTCCATCTTATTATACGGGGGGTCTCTGCATTACTATAGAGGATCTGTCTTATTATATGGGGGGTCTCTGCATTACTATAGAGGATCTGTCTTATTATATGGGGGGTCTCTGCATCAGTATAGGGGATCTGTCTTATTATATGGGGGTCTCTGCATCACTATAGGGGATCTGTCTTATTATATGGGGGGTCTCTGCATTACTATAGAGGATCTGTCTTATTATAGGGGGGTCTCTGCATCACTATAGGGGATCTGTCTTATTATAGGGGGTCCATCTTATTATATGGGGGTCTCTGCATCACTATAGGGGATCTTTCTTATTATATGGGGTCTGTCTTATTATATGGGGGTCTCTGCATTACTATAGGGGATCTGTCTTATTATATAGGGGTCTCTGCATTACTATAGAGGATCTGTCTTATTATATGGGGTTCTCTGCATCTCTATAGGGGATCTGTCTTATTATATGGGGTCTCTGCATCACTATAGGGGATCTGTCTTATTATATGGGGGTCTCTGCATCACTATAGGGGATCTGTCTTATTATATGGGGGTCTCTGCATCAGTATAGGGGATCTGTCTTATTATAGGGGGTCCATCTTATTATACGGGGGTCTCTGCATTACTATAGAGGATCTGTCTTATTATATGGGGGTCTCTGCATCAGTATAGGGGATCTGTCTTATTATATGGGGGTCTCTGCATCACTATAGGGGATCTGTCTTATTATAGGGGGTCCATCTTATTATACGGGGGTCTCTGCATTACTATAGAGGATCTGTCTTATTATATGGGGGTCTCTGCATCAGTATAGGGGATCTGTCTTATTATATGGGGGTCTCTGCATCACTATAGGGGATCTGTCTTATTATATGGGGTCTCTGCATTACTATAGGGGATCTGTCTTCTTATAGGAGGGTCCCTTGTTATTATAGGGGGGTCTCTGCATCACTATAGGGGATCTGTCTTATTATAGGGGGTTCCTTGTTATTATAGGGGGGTCTCTGCATCTCTATAGGGGATCTGTCTTATTATAGGGGGGCTGTCTTATTATTGGGGGTCTCTGCATCACTATAGGGGATCTGTCTTATTATAGGGGGTTCCTTGTTATTATAGGGGGGTCTCTGCATCACTATAGGGGATCTGTCTTATTATATGGGGGTCTCTGCATTACTATAGGGGATCTGTCTTATTATAGGGGGTCCATCTTATTATATGGGGTCTTTGCATTAATATAGTGGATCTGTCTTATTATATGGGGGTCTCTGCATCACTATAGGGGATCTGTCTTATTATATGGGGGTCTCTGCATCACTATAGGGGATCTGTCTTATTATATGAGGGTCTCTGTATCACTATAGGGGATCTGTCTTATTATAGGGGTTTGTCTTATTATAGGGGGGTCTCTGCATCACTATAGGGGATCTGTCTTATTATATGGGGGTCTCTGCATCACTATAGAGGATCTGTCTTATTATATGAGGGTCTCTGTATCACTATAGGGGATCTGTCTTATTATATGGGGTCTCTGAATTAGGATAGGGGATCTGTCTTATTATAGGGGGGCTATCTTATTATAGGGGGGTCTCTGCATCACTATAGGGGATCTGTCTTATTATAGGGGGGTCTCTGCATCACTATAGGGGATCTGTCTTATTATATGGGGGTCTCTGCATCACTATAGGGGATCTGTCTTATTATATGGGGGTCTCTGCATCAGTATAGGGGATCTGTCTTATTATATGGGGGTCTCTGCATCACTATAGGGGATCTGTCTTATTATAGGGGGTCCATCTTATTATACGGGGGTCTCTGCATTACTATAGAGGATCTGTCTTATTATATGGGGGTCTCTGCATCAGTATAGGGGATCTGTCTTATTATATGGGGGTCCATCTTATTATATGGGGGTCTCTGCATTACTATAGAGGATCTGTCTTATTATACGGGGGTCTCTGCATCACTATAGGGGATCTGTCTTATTATACGGGGGTCTCTGCATTACTATAGAGGATCTGTCTTATTATATGGGGGTCTCTCCATCACTATAGGGGATCTGTCTTATTATATGGGGGTCTCTACATCACTATAGGGGATCTGTCTTATTATTTGGGGGTCTCTGCATCACTATAGGGGATCTGTCTTATTATAGGGGGGTCTCTGCATCACTATAGGGGATCTGTCTTATTATACGGGGGTCTCTGCATCACTTTAGGGGATTTGTCTTATTATAGGGGGGTCTCTGCATCACTATAGGGGATCTGTCTTATTATAGGCGGGTCTCTGCATCACTATAGGGGATCTGTCTTATTATACGGGGGTCTCTGCATCACTATAGGGGATTTGTCTTATTATAGGGGGGTCTCTGCATCACTATAGGGGATCTGTCTTATTATATGGGGGTTCCTTGGTTATTATAGGGGGGTCTCTGCATCACTATAGGGGATCTGTCTTATTATATGGGGGTCTCTGCATCACTATAGGGGATCTGTCTTATTATAGGGGGTTCCCTGGTTATTATATGGGGGTCTCTGCATCACTATAGGGGATCTGTCTTATTATAGGGGATCTGTCTTATTATACGGGGGTCTCTGCATCACTATAGGGGATCTGTATTATTATATGGGGGTCTCTGCATCACTATAGCGGATCTGTATTATTATACGGGGGTCTCTGCATCACTATAGGGGATCTGTCTTATTATATGGGGGTTCCTTGGTTATTATAGGGGGGTCTCTGCATCACTATAGGGGTTCTGTCTTATTATATGGACGTCTCTGCATCACTATAGGGGATCTGTCTTATTATAGGGGGTCCATCTTATTATATAGGGGTCTCTGCATCACTATAGGGGATCTGTATTATTATATGGGGGTCTCTGCATCACTATAGAGGATCTGTCTTAATATAGGGGGTCCATCTTATTATATAGGGGTCTCTGCATCACTATAGGGGATCTGTATTATTATATGGGGGTCTCTGCATCACTATAGGGGATCTGTCTTATTATAGGGAATCTGTATTATTATATGGGGGTCTCTGCATCACTATAGGGGATCTGTCTTATTATATGGGGGTCTCTGCATCACTATAGGGGATCTGTCATATTATATGGGGGTCTCTGCATCACTATAGGGTATCTGTCTTATTATATGGGGGTCTCTGCATCACTATAGGGGATCTGTCTTATTATATGGGGGTTCCTTGGTTATTATAGGGGGGTCTCTGCATCACTATAGGGGATCTGTCTTATTATATGGGGGTCTCTGCATCACTATAGGGGATCTGTCTTATTATATGGGGGTCTCTACATTACTATAGAGGATCTGTCTTATTATAGGGGGGCTGTCTTATTATATGGGGGTCTCTGCATCACTACAGAGGATCTGTCTAATTTTAGGGGGTTCCCTGGTTATTATATGTGGGTCTTTGTATCACTATAGGGGATCTCTCTTATTATAGGGGGGCTGTCTTATTATATGGAGGTCTCTGCATCACTATAGTGGGATCTGTCTAATTTTAGGGGTCTCTCTGTATTATTATAGGGGTCTCTCTGTATTATTATAGGGGTCTCTGTATTATTATAGGGGTCTCTGTATTATTATAGGGGTATCTCTGTATTATTATAGGGGTCTCTGTATTATTATAGGGGTATCTCTGTATTATTATAGGGGTCTCTGTATTATTATAGGGGTCTCTGTATTATTATAGGGGTCTCTCTGTATTATTATAGGGGTCTCTGTATTATTATAGGGGTATCTCTGTATTATTATAGGGGTATCTCTGTATTATTATAGGGGTATCTGTATTATTATAGGGGTATCTCTGTATTATTATAGGGGTCTCTCTGTATTATTATAGGGGTATCTCTGTATTATTATAGGGGTATCTGTATTATTATAGGGGTCTCTGTATTATTATAGGGGTATCTGTATTATTATAGGGGTATCTCTGTATTATTATAGGGGTCTCTCTGTATTATTATAGGGGTATCTCTGTATTATTATAGGGGTATCTGTATTATTATAGGGGTCTCTGTATTATTATAGGGGTCTCTGTATTATTATAGGGGTATCTCTGTATTATTATAGGGGTCTCTGTATTATTATAGGGGTCTCTGTATTATTATAGGGGTATCTCTGTATTATTATAGGGGTATCTCTGTATTATTATAGGGGTCTCTGTATTATTATAGGGGTCTCTCTGTATTATTATAGGGGTCTCTGTATTATTATAGGGGTCTCTGTATTATTATAGGGGTATCTCTGTATTATTATAGGAGTCTCTGTATTATTATAGGGGTCTCTCTGTATTATTATAGGGGTCTCTGTATTATTATAGGGGTCTCTGTATTATTATAGGGGTCTCTGTATTATTATAGGGGTCTCTCTGTATTATTATAGGGGTCTCTGTATTATTATAGGGGTCTCTCTGTATTATTATAGGGGTCTCTGTATTATTATAGAGGTCTCTCTGTATTATTATAGGGGTCTCTGTATTATTATAGGGGTCTCTGTATTATTATAGGGGTCTCTCTGTATTATTATAGGGGTCTCTGTATTATTATAGGGGTCTCTGTATTATTATAGGGGTCTCTCTGTATTATTATAGGGGTCTCTCTGTATTATTATAGGGGTATCTCTGTATTATTATAGGGGTATCTCTGTATTATTATAGGGGTCTCTGTATTATTATAGGGGTCTCTGTATTATTATAGGGGTCTCTCTGTATTATTATAGGGGTATCTCTGTATTATTATAGGGGTATCTCTGTATTATTATAGGGGTCTCTGTATTATTATAGGGGTCTCTCTGTATTATTATAGGGGTCTCTCTGTATTATTATAGGGGTCTCTGTATTATTATAGGGGTCTCTCTGTATTATTATAGGGGTCTCTGTATTATTATAGGGGTCTCTCTGTATTATTATAGGGGTCTCTCTGTATTATTATAGGGGTATCTCTGTATTATTATAGGGGTATCTCTGTATTATTATAGGGGTCTCTGTATTATTATAGGTCTCTCTGTATTATTATAGGGGTCTCTCTGTATTATTATAGGGGTCTCTGTATTATTATAGGGGTCTCTGTATTATTATAGGGGTCTCTCTGTATTATTATAGGGGTATCTCTGTATTATTATAGGGGTCTCTCTGTATTATTATAGGGGTCTCTGTATTATTATAGGGGTCTCTCTGTATTATTATAGGGGTCTCTCTGTATTATTATAGGGGTATCTCTGTATTATTATAGGGGTATCTCTGTATTATTATAGGGGTATCTGTATTATTATAGGGGTATCTCTGTTTTATTATAGGGGTCTCTGTATTATTATAGGGGTCTCTCTGTATTATTATAGGGGTCTCTGTATTATTATAGGGGTCTCTCTGTATTATTATAGGGGTATCTCTGTATTATTATAGGGGTATCTCTGTATTATTATAGGGGTCTCTGTATTATTATAGGGGTCTCTCTGTGTTATTATAGGGGTCTCTCTGTATTATTATAGGGGTCTCTCTGTGTTATTATAGGGGTCTCTCTGTATTATTATAGGGGTCTCTCTGTGTTATTATAGGGGTCTCTCTGTATTATTATAGGGGTCTCTCTGTATTATTATAGGGGTCTCTGTATTATTATAGGGGTCTCTGTATTATTATAGGGGTATCTCTGTATTATTATAGGGGTCTCTGTATTATTATAGGGGTATCTCTGTATTATTATAGGAGTCTCTCGGTATTATTATAGGGGTCTCTGTATTATTATAGGGGTATCTCTGTATTATTATAGGGGTCTCTCTGTATTATTATAGGGGTCTCTCTGTATTATTATAGGGGTCTCTCTGTATTATTATAGGGGTATCTCTGTATTATTATAGGGGTCTCTGTATTATTATAGGGGGTCTCTGTATTATTATAGGGGTCTCTGTATTATTATAGGGGTCTCTCTGTATTATTATAGGGGTCTCTCTGTATTATTATAGGGGTCTCTGTATTATTATAGGGGTCTCTGTTTTATTATAGGGGTCTCTCTGTATTATTATAGGGGTCTCTCTGTATTATTATAGGGGTATCTCTGTATTATTATAGGGGTATCTCTGTATTATTATTGGGGTATCTCTGTATTATTATAGGGGTCTCTGTATTATTATAGGGGTCTCTGTATTATTATAGGGGTATCTCTGTATTATTATAGGGGTATCTCTGTATTATTATAGGGGTATCTCTGTATTATTATAGGGGTCTCTCTGTATTATTATAGGGGTCTCTGTGTTATTATAGGGGTCTCTCTGTATTATTATAGGGGTCTCTCTGTATTATTATAGGGGTATCTCTGTATTATTATTGGGGTATCTCTGTATTATTATAGGGGTCTCTCTGTATTATTATAGGGGTCTCTGTATTATTATTGGGGTATCTCTGTATTATTATAGGGGTATCTCTGTATTATTATAGGGGTATCTCTGTATTATTATAGGGGTCTCTCTGTATTATTATAGGGGTATCTCTGTATTATTATTGGGGTATCTCTGTATTATTATAGGGGTATCTCTGTATTATTATAGGGGTCTCTGTATTATTATAGGGGTCTCTGTATTATTATAGGGGTCTCTGTATTATTATAGGGGTATCTCTGTATTATTATAGGGGTATCTCTGTATTATTATAGGGGTCTCTGTATTATTATAGGGGTCTCTGTGTTATTATAGGGGTCTCTCTGTATTATTATAGGGGTCTCTCTGTATTATTATAGGGGTATCTCTGTATTATTATAGGGGTATCTCTGTATTATTATAGGGGTCTCTGTATTATTATAGGGGTCTCTGTATTATTATAGGGGTCTCTCTGTATTATTATAGGGGTCTCTCTGTATTATTATAGGGGTATCTCTGTATTATTATAGGGGTATCTCTGTATTATTATAGGGGTCTCTGTATTATTATAGGGGTCTCTGTGTTATTATAGGGGTCTCTCTGTATTATTATAGGGGTCTCTCTGTATTATTATAGGGGTATCTCTGTATTATTATAGGGGTATCTCTGTATTATTATAGGGGTCTCTGTATTATTATAGGGGTCTCTCTGTATTATTATAGGGGTCTCTCTGTATTATTATAGGGGTCTCTGTATTATTATAGGGGTATCTCTGTATTATTATAGGGGTATCTCTGTGTTAATATAGGGGTCTCTGTAATATTATAGGGGTCTCTGTATTATTATAGGGGTCTCTGTATTATTATAGGGGTCTCTGTATTATTATAGGAGTCTCTGTATTATTATAGGGGTCTCTCTGTATTATTATAGGGGTCTCTCTGTATTATTATAGGGGTCTCTGTATTATTATAGGGGTATCTCTGTATTATTATAGGGGTCTCTCTGTATTATTATAGGGGTCTCTGTATTATTATAGGGGTCTCTGTATTATTATTGGGGTATCTCTGTATTATTATAGGGGTATCTCTGTATTATTATAGGGGTCTCTGTATTATTATAGGGGTCTCTGTATTATTATAGGGGTCTCTGTATTATTATAGGGGTATCTCTGTATTATTATAGGGGTATCTCTGTATTATTATAGGGGTCTCTGTATTATTATAGGGGTCTCTGTGTTATTAGGGGTCTCTCTGTATTATTATAGGGGTATCTCTGTATTATTATAGGGGTATCTCTGTATTATTATAGGGGTCTCTCTGTATTATTATAGGGGTCTCTGTATTATTATAGGAGTCTCTGTATTATTATAGGGGTCTCTGTATTATTATAGGGGTATCTCTGTATTATTATAGGGGTCTCTCTGTATTATTATAGGGGTATCTCTGTATTATTATAGGGGTCTCTCTGTATTATTATAGGGGTCTCTGTATTATTATAGGGGTATCTCTGTATTATTATAGGGGTCTCTGTATTATTATAGGGGTATCTCTGTATTATTATAGGGGTCTCTGTATTATTATAGGGGTCTCTGTATTATTATAGGGGTATCTCTGTATTATTATAGGGGTCTCTCTGTATTATTATAGGGGTCTCTGTATTATTATAGGGGTCTCTGTATTATTATAGGGGTCTCTGTATTATTATAGGGGTCTCTCTGTATTATTATAGGGGTATCTCTGTATTATTATTGGGGTATCTCTGTATTATTATAGGGGTCTCTGTATTATTATAGGGGTCTCTGTATTATTATAGGGGTCTCTGTATTATTATAGGGGTATCTCTGTATTATTATAGGGGTCTCTCTGTATTATTATAGGGGTCTCTGTATTATTATAGGGGTATCTCTGTATTATTATAGGGGTCTCTCTGTATTATTATAGGGGTCTCTCTGTATTATTATAGGGGTATCTCTGTATTATTATAGGGGTATCTCTGTATTATTATAGGGGTATCTCTGTATTATTATAGGGGTCTCTGTATTATAGGGGTATCTCTGTATTATTATAGGGGTCTCTCTGTATTATTATAGAGGTCTCTGTATTATTATAGGGGTCTCTGTATTATTATAGGGGTCTCTGTATTATTATAGGGGTCTCTCTGTATTATTATAGGGGTCTCTGTATTATTATAGGGGTATCTCTGTATTATTATAGGGGTATCTCTGTATTATTATAGGGGTCTCTCTGTATTATTATAGGGTCTCTGTATTATTATAGGGGTCTCTCTGTATTATTATAGGGGTCTCTCTGTATTATTATAGGGGTCTCTGTATTATTATAGGGGTCTCTGTATTATTATAGGGGTCTCTGTATTATTATAGGAGTCTCTGTGTTATTATAGGGGTCTCTCTGTATTATTATAGGGGTCTCTGTATTATTATAGGGGTCTCTGTATTATTATAGGGGTCTCTGTATTATTATAGGGGTATCTCTGTATTATTATAGGGGTCTCTCTGTATTATTATAGGGGTATCTCTGTATTATTATAGGGGTATCTCTGTATTATTATAGGGGTCTCTGTATTATTATAGGGACTCTCTGTATTATATAGGGGTATCTCTGTATTATTATAGGGGTCTCTGTATTATTATAGGGGTATCTCTGTATGTATTATAGGGGTCTCTGTATTATTATAGGGGTCTCTGTATTATTATAGGGGTATCTCTGTATTATTATAGGGGTCTCTCTGTATTATTATAGGGGTCTCTGTATTATTATAGGGGTATCTCTGTATTATTATAGGGGTCTCTGTATTATTATAGGGGTCTCTGTATTATTATAGGGGTCTCTCTGTATTATTATAGGGGTCTCTGTATTATTATAGGGGTCTCTGTATTATTATAGGGGTCTCTGTATTATTATAGGGGTCTCTGTATTATTATAGAGGTCTCTGTATTATTATAGGGGTATCTCTGTATTATTATAGGGGTCTCTCTGTATTATTATAGGGGTCTCTCTGTATTATTATAGGGGTCTCTCTGTATTATTATAGGGTATCTCTGTATTATTATAGGGGTCTCTGTATTATTATAGGGGTCTCTGTATTATTATAGGGGTCTCTCTGTATTATTATAGGGGTCTCTGTATTATTATAGGGGTATCTCTGTATTATTATAGGGGTCTCTCTGTATTATTATAGGGGTCTCTGTATTATTATAGGGGTATCTCTGTATTATTATAGGGGTATCTCTGTATTATTATAGGGGTCTCTGTATTATTATAGGGGTCTCTCTGTATTATTATAGGGGTCTCTGTATTATTATAGGGGTCTCTCTGTATTATTATAGGGGTCTCTGTATTATTATAGGGGTCTCTCTGTATTATTATAGGGGTATCTCTGTATTATTATAGGGGTCTCTCTGTATTATTATAGGGGTCTCTCTGTATTATTATAGGGGTCTCTCTGTATTATTATAGGGATCTCTGTATTATTATAGGGGTCTCTGTATTATTATAGGGGTCTCTGTATTATTATAGGGGTCTCTCTGTATTATTATAGGGGTCTCTGTATTATTATAGGGGTCTCTCTGTATTATTATAGGGGTCTCTCTGTATTATTATAGGGGTCTCTCTGTATTATTATAGGGGTCTCTCTGTATTATTATAGGGTATCTCTGTATTATTATAGGGGTCTCTGTATTATTATAGGGGTCTCTGTATTATTATAGGGGTCTCTCTGTATTATTATAGGGGTCTCTGTATTATTATAGGGGTCTCTGTATTATTATAGGGGTATCTCTGTATTATTATAGGGGTCTCTCTGTATTATTATAGGGGTCTCTGTATTATTATAGGGGTATCTCTGTATTATTATAGGGGTATCTCTGTATTATTATAGGGGTCTCTGTATTATTATAGGGGTCTCTCTGTATTATTATAGGGGTCTCTGTATTATTATAGGGGTCTCTCTGTATTATTATAGGGGTCTCTGTATTATTATAGGGGTCTCTCTGTATTATTATAGGGGTATCTCTGTATTATTTTAGGGGTCTCTCTGTATTATTATAGGGGTATCTCTGTATTATTATAGGGGTCTCTCTGTATTATTATAGGGATCTCTGTATTATTATAGGGGTCTCTGTATTATTATAGGGGTCTCTGTATTATTATAGGGGTCTCTCTGTATTATTATAGGGGTCTCTGTATATTATAGGGGTCTCTGTATTATTATAGGGGTCTCTCTGTATTATTATAGGGGTCTCTCTGTATTATTATAGGGGTATCTCTGTATTATTATAGGGGTCTCTCTGTATTATTATAGGGGTCTCTCTGTATTATTATAGGGGTCTCTCTGTATTATTATAGGGGTCTCTGTATTATTATAGGGGTCTCTGTATTATTATAGGGGTATCTCTGTATTATTATAGGGGTCTCTGTATTATTATAGGGGTCTCTCTGTATTATTATAGGGGTCTCTCTGTATTATTATAGGGGTCTCTCTGTATTATTATAGGGGTCTCTGTATTATTATAGGGGTATCTCTGTATTATTATAGGGGTCTCTGTATTATTATAGGGGTATCTCTGTATTATTATAGGGGTCTCTGTATTATTATAGGGGTATCTCTGTATTATTATAGGGGTCTCTCTGTATTATTATAGGGGTATCTCTGTATTATTATAGGGGTATCTCTGTATTATTATAGGGGTCTCTCTGTATTATTATAGGGGTCTCTCTGTATTATTATAGGGGTCTCTCTGTATTATTATAGGGGTCTCTGTATTATTATAGGGGTATCTCTGTATTATTATAGGGGTATCTCTGTATTATTATAGGGGTGTCTCTGTATTATTATAGGGGTCTCTCTGTATTATTATAGGGGTATCTCTGTATTATTATAGGGGTATCTCTGTATTATTATAGGGGTCTCTGTATTATTATAGGGGTCTCTCTGTATTATTATAGGGGTCTCTGTATTATTATAGGGGTCTCTCTGTATTATTATAGGGGTCTCTCTGTATTATTATAGGGGGTCTCTGTATTATTATAGGGGTCTCTGTATTATTATAGGGGTATCTCTGTATTATTATAGGGGTTCTCTGTATTATTATAGGGGTCTCTCTGTATTATTATAGGGGGTTCTCTGTATTATTATAGGGGTATCTCTGTATTATTATAGGGGTATCTCTGTATTATTATAGGGGTCTCTGTATTATTATAGGGGTATCTCTGTATTATTATAGGGGTCTCTCTGTATTATTATAGGGGTCTCTGTATTATTATAGGGGTCTCTCTGTATTATTATAGGGGTCTCTCTGTATTATTATAGGGGTATCTCTGTATTATTATAGGGGTCTCTGTATTATTATAGGGGTCTCTGTATTATTATAGGGGTATCTCTGTATTATTATAGGGGTCTCTGTATTATTATAGGGGTCTCTGTATTATTATAGGGGGTCTCTGTATTATTATAGGGGTATCTCTGTATTATTATAGGGGTCTCTCTGTATTATTATAGGGGTCTCTCTGTATTATTATAGGGGTCTCTGTATTATTATAGGGGTATCTCTGTATTATTATAGGGTATCTCTGTATTATTATAGGGGTCTCTGTATTATTATAGGGGTATCTCTGTATTATTATAGGGTCCTCTGTATTATTATAGGGGTCTCTGTATTATTATAGGGGTATCTCTGTATTATTATAGGGGTCTCTGTATTATTATAGGGGTCTCTGTATTATTATAGGGGTATCTCTGTATTATTATAGGGGTATCTCTGTATTATTATAGGGGTATCTCTGTATTATTATAGGGGTCTCTGTATTATTATAGGGATCTCTGTATTATTATAGGGGTCTCTCTGTATTATTATAGGGGTCTCTCTGTATTATTATAGGGGTCTCTCTGTATTATTATAGGGGTCTCTCTGTATTATTATAGGGGGTCTCTGTATTATTATAGGGGTATCTCTGTATTATTATAGGGGTCTCTCTGTATTATTATAGGGGTCTCTCTGTATTATTATAGGGGTATCTCTGTATTATTATAGGGGTCTCTGGTATTATTATAGGGGTCTCTCTGTATTATTATAGGGGTGTCCTCTGTATTATTATAGGGGTATCTCTGTATTATTATAGGGGTATCTCTGTATTATTATAGGGGTCTCTCTGTATTAGTTATAGGGGTCCTCTGTATTATTATAGGGGTCTCTGTATTATTATAGGGGTATCTCTGTATTATTATAGGGGTCTCTCTGTATTATTATAGGGGTTCTCTGTATTATTATAGGGGCTCTCTGTATTATTATAGGGTATCTCTGTATTATTATAGGGTCTCTCTGTATTATTATAGGGGTATCTCTGTATTATTATAGGGGTCTCTGTATTATTATAGGGGTCTCTGTATTATTATAGGGTCTCTCTGTATTATTATAGGGGTATCTCTGTATTATTATAGGGGTCTCTCTGTATTATTATAGGGTCTCTGTATTATTATAGGGTCTCTCTGTATTATTATAGGGTCCTGTATTATTATAGGGGTCTCTCTGTATTATTATAGGGTCTCTCTGTATTATTATAGGGGTCTCTGTATTATTATAGGGGTCTCTCTGTATTATTATAGGGGTCTCTGTATTATTATAGGGGTCTCTCTGTATTATTATAGGGGTATCTCTGTATTATTATAGGGGTCTCTGTATTATTATAGGGTCTCTCTGTATTATTATAGGGGTCTCTCTGTATTATTATAGGGGTCTCTGTATTATTATAGGGTCTCTGTATTATTATAGGGGTATCTCTGTATTATTATAGGGGTCTCTGTATTATTATAGGGGTATCTCTGTATTATTATAGGGGTATCTCTGTATTATTATAGGGTCTCTGTATTATTATAGGGTCTCTGTATTATTATAGGGTATCTCTGTATTATTATAGGGTATCTCTGTATTATTATAGGGGTCTCTGTATTATTATAGGGTATCTCTGTATTATTATAGGGGTCTCTCTGTATTATTATAGGGGTCTCTGTATTATTATAGGGGTCTCTTTATTATTATAGGGGTCTCTGTATTATTATAGGGGTCTCTCTGTATTATTATAGGGGTCTCTCTGTATTATTATAGGGGTCTCTCTGTATTATATAGGGTATCTCTGTATTATTATAGGGTCTCTCTGTATTATTATAGGGGTCTCTCTGTATTATTATAGGGGTCTCTGTATTATTATAGGGGTCTCTGTATTATTATAGGGTCTCTCTGTATTATTATAGGGTCTCTGTATTATTATAGGGGTATCTCTGTATTATTATAGGGGTCTCTCTGTATTATTATAGGGGTCTCTGTATTATTATAGGGGTATCTCTGTATTATTATAGGGGTATCTGTGTATTATTATAGGGGTCTCTGTATTATTATAGGGGTATCTCTGTATTATTATAGGGGTCTCTGTATTATTATAGGGTATCTCTGTATTATTATAGGGGTATCTCTGTATTATTATAGGGGTATCTCTGTATTATTATAGGGGTCTCTCTGTATTATTATAGGGGTATCTCTGTATTATTATAGGTGTCTCTGTATTATTATAGGGGTCTCTGTATTATTATAGGGGTATCTGTGTATTATTATAGGGGTATCTGTATTATTATAGGGGTATCTCTGTATTATTATAGGGGTCTCTGTATTATTATAGGGGTATCTCTGTATTATTATAGGGTATCTCTGTATTATTATAGGGTATCTCTGTATTATTATAGGGGTCTCTGTATTATTATAGGGGTCTCTCTGTATTATTATAGGGTCTCTGTATTATTATAGGGGTCCTCTGTATTATTATAGGGTCTCTCTGTATTATTATAGGGGTCTCTGTGTTATTATAGGGGTATCTCTGTATTATTATAGGGGTATCTCTGTATTATTATAGGGGTATCTCTGTATTATTATAGGGGTCTCTGTATTATTATAGGGGTCTCTCTGTATTATTATAGGGGTATCTCTGTATTATTATAGGGGTATCTCTGTATTATTATAGGGGTCTCTGTATTATTATAGGGGTGTCTCTGTATTATTATAGGGGTATCTCTGTATTATTATAGGGGTCTCTGTATTATTATAGGGGTCTCTCTGTATTATTATAGGGGTCTCTGTATTATTATAGGGGTATCTCTGTATTATTATAGGGGTATCTCTGTATTATTATAGGGTGTCTCTGTATTATATAGGGGTATCTCTGTATTATTATAGGGGTCTCTGTATTATTATAGGGGTCTCTGTATTATTATAGGGTCTCTGTATATTATAGGGTCTCTGTATTATTATAGGGGTCTCTCTGTATTATTATAGGGTCTCTCTGTATTATTATAGGGGTATCTCTGTATTATTATAGGGGTATCTCTGTATTATATAGGGGTATCTCTGTATTATTATAGGGTCTCTCTGTATTATTATAGGGGTATCTCTGTATTATTATAGGGGTCTCTCTGTATTATTATAGGGTCTCTGTATTATTATAGGGGTATATCTCTGTATTATTATAGGGGTATCTGTGTATTATTATAGGGGTGTCCTCTGTATTATATAGGGGTCTCTCTGTATTATTATAGGGGTATCTCTGTATTATTAATAGGGGTATCTCTGTATTATTATAGGGGTCTCTGTATTATTATAGGGTCTCTCTGTATTATTATAGGGTATCTCTGTATTATTATAGGGTATCTCTGTATTATTATAGGGTCTCTGTATTATTATAGGGGTGTCTCTGTATTATTATAGGGGTATCTCTGTATTATTATAGGGGTCTCTGTATTATTTAGGGGTCTCTCTGTATTATTATAGGGGTCCTCTGTATTATTATAGGTATCTCTGTATTATTATAGGGGTATCTCTGTATTATTATATGGGTATCTCTGTATTATTATAGGGGTATCTCTGTATTATTATAGGGGTCTCTGTATATTATAGGGTATCTCTGTATTTTATAGGGGTCTCTCTGTATTATTATAGGGGTCTCTGTATTATTATAGGGTCTCTGTATTATTATAGGGTCTCTCTGTATTATTATAGGGTATCTCTTATTAATAGGGTCCTGTATTATTATAGGGTCTCTGTATTATTATAGGGGTCTCTGTATTATTATAGGGGTATCTCTGTATTATTATAGGGTCTCTGTATTATTATAGGGTCCTCTGTATTATTATAGGGTATCTGTTATTATTATAGGGTCCTCTGTATTATTATAGGGGTCTCTCAGTATATTATAGGGTCTCTCTGTATATTATAGGGGTATCTCTGTATTATTATAGGGGTCTCTGTATTATTATAGGGGTAATCTCTGTATTATTATAGGGGTCTCTGTATTATTATAGGGGTCCTCTGTATTATTATAGGGGTATCTCTGTATTATTATAGGGGTCTCTCTGTATTATTATAGGGTCTCTGTATATTATAGGGTCTCTGTATTATTATAGGGTATCTCTGTATTATTATAGGGGTTCTCTGTATTATTATAGGGTCTCTCTGTATTATTATAGGGGTCTCTGTATTATTATAGGGGTCTCTCTGTATTTTATAGGGGTCTCTCTGTATTATTATAGGGGTCTCTGTATTATTATAGGGGTCTCTGTATTTTTATAGGGGTCTCTCTGTATTATTATAGGGGTCTCTGTATTATTATAGGGGTATCTCTGTATTATTATAGGGTCTCTGTATTATTATAGGGGTATCTGTGTATTATTATAGGGGTCTCTGTATTATTATAGGGTCTCTGTATTATTATAGGGGTCTCTGTATTATTATAGGGTATCTCTGTATTATTATAGGGGTCTCTGTATTATTATAGGGGTATCTCTGTATTATTATAGGGGTATCTCTGTATTATTATAGGGGTCTCTGTATTATTATAGGGGTCTCTCTGTATTATTATAGGGGTATCTCTGTGTTATTATAGGGGTCTCTATGTTATTATAGGGGTCTCTGTATTATTATAGGGGTCTCTCTGTATTATTATAGGGGTATCTCTGTGTTATTATAGGGGTCTCTCTGTATTATTATAGGGGTCTCTGTATTATTATAGGGGTCTCTCTGTATTATTATAGGGGTCTCTCTGTATTATTATAGGGGTATCTCTGTATTATTATAGGGGGTCTCTGTATTATTATAGGGGTATCTCTGTATTATTATAGGGTCTCTCTGTATTATTATAGGGGTATTCTGTATTATTTATAGGGGTATCTCTGTATTATTATAGGGGTCTCTGTATTATTATAGGGGTCTCTCTGTATTATTATAGGGGTCTCTGTATTATTATAGGGGTATCTGTATTATTATAGGGGTATCTCTGTATTATTATAGGGGTATCTCTGTATTATTATAGGGGTCTCTCTGTATTATTATAGGGGTATCTCTGTATTATTATAGGGGTATCTGTATTATTATAGGGGTCTCTGTATTATTATAGGGGTCTCTCTGTATTATTATAGGGGTCTCTGTATTATTATAGGGGTATCTGTATTATTATAGGGGTATCTCTGTATTATTATAGGGGTATCTCTGTATTATTATAGGGGTCTCTCTGTATTATTATAGGGGTATCTGTATTATTATATGGGTCTCTCTGTATTATTATAGGGGTATCTCTGTATTATTATAGGGGTATCTCTGTATTATTATAGGGGTATCTGTATTATTATATGGGTCTCTCTGTATTATTATAGGGGTATCTCTGTATTATTATAGGGGTATCTCTGTATTATTATAGGGGTATCTCTGTATTATTATGGGTCTCTGTATTATTTAGGGGTATCTCTGTTTTATTATAGGGGTCTCTCTGTATTATTATAGGGGTCTCTGTATTATTATAAGGGGTATCTCTGTATTATATATAGGGGTTATCTCTGTATTATTATAGGCTGGTGTCTCTGTATTATTATAGGGGTCTCTCTGTATTATATATAGGGGTCTCTGTATTATTATAGGGGTATCTCTCTGTGTTATCTATTAGGGGGTCCTCTGTATTATTATAGGGGTCTCTCTGTATTATTAATAGGGGTATCTCTGTATTAATATAGGGGTATCTCTGTATTATTATAGGGTCTATCTCTGTATTATTATAGGGGTCTTCTGTATTATTATAGGGGTCTCTGTGTATTACTTATAGGGGTCTCTGTACTTATTATAGGGGTCTCTCCTGTATTATTATAGGGGTCTCTGTATTATTTATAGGGGTATCCTCTGTATTATTATATGGGGTCCTCTGTATTATTATAGGGGGTATCTCCTGTACTTATTATAGGGGTATCTCTGTATTATTATAGGGGTCTCTGTATTATTATAGGGGTACTCTGTATTATTATAAGGGTCTTCTGTATTATTATAGGGGTCTCTGTATTATTATAGGGTATCTCTGTATTATTATAGGGGTCTCTTGTATTATTATAGGGGGCTCTCTGCATTATTATAGGGGATCTGTCTTATTATAGGGGTCTCTGTATTATTATAGGGGTCTCTCTGTATTATTATAGGGGTATCTCTGTATTATTATAGGGGTCTCTGTATTATTATAGGGGATCTGTATTATTATAGGGGTATCTCTGTATTATTATAGGGGTCTCTGTATTATTATAGGGGTCTCTGTATTATTATAGGGGTCTCTCTGTTTTTATAGGGGTCTCTGTATTATTATAGGGGTATCTGTATTATTATAGGGGTCTCTGTATTATTATAGGGGTATCTCTGTATTATTATAGGGGTCTCTCTGTATTATTATAGGGGTCTCTGTATTATTATAGGGGTCTCTGTATTATTATAGGGTCTCTCTGTATTATTATAGGGTCTCTGTATTATTATAGGGTCTCTCTGTATTATTATAAGGGGTCTCTCTGTATTTTATAGGGGTATCTCTGTATTATTATAGGGGTCTCTGTATTATTATAGGGGTCTCTCTGTATTATTATAGGGGTCTCTCTGTATTTTTATAGGGTCCTCTCTGTATTATTATAGGGGGTATCTCTGTATTATTATAGGGGACTCTCTGTATTATTATTAGGGGTATTCTCTGTATTATTATAGGGGTGGTCTCTGTATTATTATAGGGCTCTCTGTATTATTATAGGGGTATCTCTGTATTATTATAGGGGTCTCTGTAATTATTATAGGGGTCTCTGTATTATTATCGGGGTCTCTCTGTATTATTATAGGGGTATCTCTGTATTATTATAGGGGTCTCCTGTATTATTATAGGGGTATCTCTGTATTATTAAGGGGTCTCTCTGTATTATTATAGGGTCTCTCTGTATTATTATAGGGGATCTCTGAATTATTATAGAGGTCTCTGTATTATTATAGGGTATCTCTGTATTATTTATAGGGGTCTCTCTGTATTATTATAGGGGATCTGTCTTATTATAGGGGTCTCTGTATTATTATAGGGGTCTCTGTATTATTATAGGGGTCTCTCTGTATTATTATAGGGGTATCTCTGTATTATTATGGGGTATCTCTGTATTATTATAGGGGTTCTGCTGTATTATAGGGGTCTCTGTGTTATTATAGGGTCTCTGTATTATTATAGGGGTATCTCTGTATTATTATAGGGGTCTCTGTATTAATATGGGGTTCTCTGTATTATTATAGGGTATCTCTGTATTATTATAGGGGTATCTCTGTATTATTATAGGGGTCTCTGTATTATTATAGGGGTCTCTGTATTATTATAGGGGTATCTCTGTATTATTATAGGGGTCTCTGTATTATTATAGGGGTCTCTGTATTATTATAGGGGTATTGTATTATTATAGGGTCTCTGTATTATTATAGGGGTATCTCTGTATTATTATAGGGTCTCTGTATTATTTATAGGGGTCTACTGTATTATTATAGGGGTCTCTCTGTATTATTATAGGGGTTCTCTGTATTATTATAGGGGTCTCTCTGTATTATATATAGGGTCTCTGTATTATTATAGGGGTATCTCTGTATTATTATAGGGGTCTCTGTATTATTATAGGGGTATCTCTGTATTATTATAGGGGTATCTCTGTATTATTATAGGGTATCTCTGTATTATTATAGGGGTATCTCTGTATTATTATAGGGGTATCTCTGTATTATTATAGGGTCTCTCTGTTATTATAGGGGTCTCTGTATTATTATAGGGGTATCTCTGTATTATTTATAGGGGTATCTCTGTATTATTATAGGGGTATCTCTGTATTATTATAGGGGTCTCTGTATTATTATTAGGGGTATCTCTGTATTATTATGGGGTATCTCTGTATTATTATAGGGGTCTCTGTATTATTATAGGGGTTCTCTCTGTATTATTATAGGGGTATCTCTGTATTTTATAGGGGTCTCTGTATTATTATAGGGGTATCTCTGTATTATTATAGGGTTCTCTCTGTATTATTATAGGGGTATCTCTGTATTATTATAGGGGTCTCTGTATTATTATAGGGGTCTCTCTGTATTATTATAGGGGTCTCTGTATTATTATAGGGGTATCTCTGTATTATTATAGGGGTATCTCTGTATTATTATAGGGGTCTCTGCATCACTATAGAGGATCTGTCTTATTATATGGGGGTCTCTGTATTATTATAGGGGTATCTCTGTATTATTATAGGGGTATCTCTGTATTATTATAGGGGTCTCTGTATTATTATAGGGGTCTCTGTATTATTATAGGGGTCTCTGTATTATTATAGGGGTATCTCTGTATTATTATAGGGGTCTCTATTATTATAGGGGTCTCTGTATTATTATAGGGGTCTCTGTATTATTATGGTAGTCTCTGTATTATTATAGGGGTATCTCTGTATTTTATAGGGGTCTCTCTGTATTATTATAGGGGTCTCTGTATTATTATAGGGGTCTCTGTTTATATTAGGGGTCTCTCTGTATTATTATAGGGGTATCTCTTTTTTATTATGGGGTCTCTCTGTATTATTATAGGGGTCTCTGTATTAATAGGGGTCTCTGTTTTATTATAGGGGTCTCTGTATTATTATAGGGGTCTCTCTGTATTATTATAGGGGTCTCTGTATTATTATAGGGGTCTCTGTATTATTATAGGGGTCTCTGTATTATTATAGGGGTCTCTGTATTATTATAGGGGTCTCTGTATTATTATAGGGGTCTCTCTGTATTATTATAGGGGTCTCTGTTTATTATAGGGGTCTCTGTATTATTATAGGGTCTCTGTATTATTATAGGGGTCCTCTGTTTATTATAGGGGTATCTGTATTTTATAGGGGTCTCTCTGTATTATATAGGGGTCTCTGTATTATTATAGGGGTTCTCTGTATTATTATAGGGGTATCTCTGTATTATTATAGGGGTCTCTGTATTATTATAGGGGTATCTCTGTATTATTATAGGGTCTCTGTATTATTATAGGGGTCTCTGTTTTTATAGGGGTTTGTCTTATTATAGGGGTCTCTCTGTATTATTATAGGGGTCTCTGTATTATTATAGGGGTCTCTGTATTATTATAGGGGTATCTCTGTATTATTATAGGGGTCTCTCTGTATTATTATAGGGGTCTCTGTATTATTATAGGGGTCTCTGTATTATTATAGGGGTATCTCTGTATTTTTATGGGGTCTCTCTGTATTATTATAGGGGTCTCTGTATTATTATAGGGGTCTCTGTATTATTATAGGGGTCTCTCTGTATATTATAGGGGTTCTCTGTATTATTATAGGGGTCTCTGTATTATTATAGGGGTCTGTATTATTATAGGGGTATCTCTGTATTATTATAGGGGTTCTCTGTATTATTATAGGGGTCTCTGTATTATTATAGGGGTATCTCTGTATTATTATAGGGGTATCTCTGTATTATAGGGGTCTCTGTATTATTATAGGGGTATCTCTGTATTATTATAGGGGTATCTCTGTATTATTATAGGGGTCTCTGTATTATTATAGGGGTCTCTCTGTATTATTATAGGGGTATCTCTGTGTTTATTATAGGGGTTCTGTATTATAGGGGTCTCTGTATTATTATAGGGGTCTCTCTGTATTATTATAGGGGTATCTCTGTTTATTATAGGGGTCCTCTGTATTATTATGGGGTCTCTGTATTATTATAGGGGTCTCTCTGTATTATTATAGGGGTATCTCTGTATTATTATAGGGGTATCTCTGTTATTATTATAGGGGTCTCTGTATTATTATAGGGGTATCTCTGTATTATTATAGTGGTCTCTCTGTATTATTATAGGGGTCTCTCTGTATTATTATAGGGGTCTCTCTGTATTATTATAGGGGTCTCTGTATTATTATAGGGGTTTGTCTTATTATATGGGGGTCTCTGCATCACTATAGGGGATCTGTCTTATTATAGGGGTATCTCTGTATTATTATAGGGGTATCTCTGTATTATTATAGGGGTCTATATGTATTATTATAGGGGTATCTCTGTATTATTATAGGGGTATCTGTATTTTAATAGGGGTTCTGTATTATTATAGGGGTCTCTGTATTATTATAGGGTCTCTGTATTATTAT
>JAPZIH010001144.1:0-57401 GCA_027410445.1 Discoglossus pictus
TGTAGCACCTTCTACTCTTCCATGATCCTTGTGTAGCACCTTCCCCTCTACCATGACCCTTGAGTAGCACCTTCTCCTGTACATTGATCCTTATGTAGCACCTTCTCCTCTGCCATGATCCTTGTGTACCACCTTCTCCTGTACATTGATCATTATGTAGCACCTTCTCCTCTACCATGATCCTTGTGTAGCACCTTCCCTTCTACCATGATCCTTGTGTAGCACCTTCCCCTCTACCATGATCCTTGTGTAGCACCTTCTCCTGTACATTGATCCTTATGTAGCACCTTCTCCTCTACCATGATCCTTGTGTAGCACCTTCCCCTCTACCATGATCCTTGTGTAGCACCTTCGCCTGTACATTGATCCTTGTGTAGCACCTTCTCCTGTACATTGATTCTTATGTAGCACCTTCCCCCTCTACCATGATCCTTGTGTAGCACCTTCTCCTGTACATTGATCCTTGTGTAGCACCTTTTCCTCTACCATGATCCTTGTGTAGCACCTTCTCCTCTACCATGATCCTTGTGTAGCACCTTCTCCTGTACATTGATCCCTATGTAGCACCTTCTCCTGTACCATGATCCTTGTGTAGCACCTTCTCCTGTACATTGATCCTTGTGTAGCACCTTCTCCTCTACCATGATCCTTGTGTAGCACCTTCTCCTCTACCATGATCCTTGTGTAGGACCTTCTCCTGTACATTCATCCTTGTGTAGCACCTTCTCCTCTACCATGATCCTTGTGTAGCACCTTCTCCTGTACATTGATCCTTGTGTAGCACCTTCTCCTCTACCATGATCCTTGTGTACCACCTTCTCCTCTACCATGATCCTTGTGTACCACTTTCTCCTGTACATTGATCATTATGTAGCACCTTCTCCTGTACATTGATCCTTATGTAGCACCTTCTCCTCTACCATGATCCTTGTGTAGCACCTTCCCCTCTACCATGATCCTTGAGTAGCACCTTCTCCTGTACATTGATCCTTATGTAGCACCTTCTACTCTTCCATGATCCTTGTGTAGCACCTTCCCCTCTACCATGATCCTTGTGTAACACCTTCCCTTCTACCATGATCCTTGTGTAGCACCTTCCCCTCTACCATGATCCTTGTGTAGCACCTTCTCCTGTACATTGATCCTTATGTAGCACCTTCTCCTGTACATTGATTCTTATGTAGCACCTTCCCCTCTACCATGATCCTTGTGTAGCACCTTCGCCTATACATTGATCCTTGTGTAGCACCTTCTCCTGTACATTGATTCTTATGTAGCACCTTCCCCTCTACCATGATCCTTGTGTAGCACCTTCTCCTGTACATTGATCCTTGTGTAGCACCTTTTCCTCTACCATGATCCTTGTGTAGCACCTTCTCCTCTACCATGATCCTTGTGTAGCACCTTCTCCTGTACATTGATCCTTATGTAGCACCTTCTCCTGTACCATGATCCTTGTGTAGCACCTTCTCCTGTACATTGATCCTTGTGTAGCACCTTCTCCTCTACCATGATCCTTGTGTAGCACCTTCTCCTCTACCATGATCCTTGTGTAGCACCTTCTCCTGTACATTGATCCTTGTGTAGCACCTTCTCCTCTACCATGATCCTTGTGTAGCACCTTCTCCTGTACATTGATCCTTGTGTAGCACCTTCTCCTCTACCATGATCCTTGTGTACCACCTTCTCCTCTACCATGATCCTTGTGTACCACTTTCTCCTGTACATTGATCATTATGTAGCACCTTCTCCTGTACATTGATCCTTATGTAGCACCTTCTCCTCTACCATGATCCTTGTGTAGCACCTTCCCCTCTACCATGATCCTTGAGTAGCACCTTCTCCTGTACATTGATCCTTATGTAGCACCTTCTACTCTTCCATGATCCTTGTGTAGCACCTTCCCCTCTACAATGACCCTTGAGTAGCACCTTCTCCTGTACATTGATCCTTATGTAGCACCTTCTCCTCTGCCATGATCCTTGTGTACCACCTTCTTCTGTACATTGATCATTATGTAGCACCTTCTCCTGTACATTGATCCTTATGTAGCACCTTCTCCTCTACCATGATCCTTGTGTAGCACTTTCCCCTCTACCATGATCCTTGTTTAGCACCTTCTCCTGTACATTGATCCTTATGTAGCATCTTCTCCTCTACCATGATCCTTGTGTAGCACCTTCACCTCTACCATGATCCTTGTGTAGCACCTTCTCCTGTACATTCATCCTTGTGTAGCATCTTCTCCTCTACCATGATCCTTGTGTAGCACCTTCCCTTCTACCATGATCCTTGTGTAGCACCTTCCCCTCTACCATGATCCTTGTGTAGCACCTTCTCCTGTACATTGATCCTTATGTAGCACCTTCTCCTCTACCATGATCCTTGTGTAGCACCTTCCCCTCTACCATGATCCTTGTGTAGCACCTTCTCCTGTACATTGATCCTTGTGTAGCACCTTCTCCTGTACATTGATTCTTATGTAGCACCTTCCCCTCTACCATGATCCTTGTGTAGCACCTTCTCCTGTACATTGATCCTTGTGTAGCACCTTTTCCTCTACCATGATCCTTGTGTAGCACCTTCTCCTCTACCATGATCCTTGTGTAGCACCTTCTCCTGTACATTGATCCTTGTGTAGCACCTTCTCCTCTACCATGATCCTTGTGTAGCACCTTCTCCTCTACCATGATCCTTGTGTAGCACCTTCTCCTGTACATTCATCCTTGTGTAGCACCTTCTCCTCTACCATGATCCTTGTGTAGCACCTTCTCCTGTACATTGATCCTTGTGTAGCACCTTCTCCTCTACCATGATCCTTGTGTAGCACCTTCTCCTCTACCATGATCCTTGTGTACCACTTTCTCCTGTACATTGATCATTATGTAGCACCTTCTCCTGTACATTGATCCTTATGTAGCACCTTCTCCTCTACCATGATCCTTGTGTAGCACCTTCCCCTCTACCATGATCCTTGAGTAGCACCTTCTCCTGTACATTGATCCTTATGTAGCACCTTCTACTCTTCCATGATCCTTGTGTAGCACCTTCCCCTCTACCATGACCCTTGAGTAGCACCTTCTCCTGTAAATTGATCCTTATGTAGCACCTTCTCCTCTGCCATGATCCTTGTGTACCACCTTCTTCTGTACATTGATCATTATGTAGCACCTTCTCCTGTACATTGATCCTTATGTAGCACCTTCTCCTCTACCATGATCCTTGTGTAGCACCTTCCCCTCTACCATGATCCTTGTGTAGCACCTTCTCCTGTACATTGATCCTTGTGTAGCACCTTCTCCTCTACCATGATCCTTGTGTAGCACCTTCTCCTCTACCATGATCCTTGTGTAGGACCTTCTCCTGTACATTCATCCTTGTGTAGCACCTTCTCCTCTACCATGATCCTTGTGTAGCACCTTCTCCTGTACATTGATCCTTGTGTAGCACCTTCTCCTCTACCATGATCCTTGTGTACCACCTTCTCCTCTACCATGATCCTTGTGTACACTTTCTCCTGTACATTGATCATTATGTAGCACCTTCTCCTGTACATTGATCCTTATGTAGCGCCTTCTCCTCTACCATGATCCTTGTGTAGCACCTTCCCCTCTACCATAATCCTTGAGTAGCACCTTCTCCTGTACATTGATCCTTATGTAGCACCTTCTACTCTTCCATGATCCTTGTGTAGCACCTTCCCCTCTACCATGACCCTTGAGTAGCACCTTCTCCTGTACATTGATCCTTATGTAGCACCTTCTCCTCTGCCATGATCCTTGTGTACCACCTTCTTCTGTACATTGATCATTATGTAGCACCTTCTCCTGTACATTGATCCTTATGTAGCACCTTCTCCTCTACCATGATCCTTGTGTAGCACCTTCCCCTCTACCATGATCCTTGTTTAGCACCTTCTCCTGTACATTGATCCTTATGTAGCACCTTCTCCTCTACCATGATCCTTGTGTAGCACCTTCACCTCTACCATGATCCTTGTGTAGCACTTTCTCCTGTACATTCATCCTTGTGTAGCATCTTCTCCTCTACCATGATCCTTGTGTAGCACCTTCCCTTCTACCATGATCCTTGTGTAGCACCTTCCCCTCTACCATGATCCTTGTGTAGCACCTTCTCCTGTACATTGATCCTTATGTAGCACCTTCTCCTCTACCATGATCCTTGTGTAGCACCTTCCCCTCTACCATGATCCTTGTGTAGCACCTTCTCCTGTACATTGATCCTTGTGTAGCACCTTCTCCTCTACCATGATCCTTGTGTACCACCTTCTCCTCTACCATGATCCTTGTGTACCACTTTCTCCTGTACATTGATCATTATGTAGCACCTTCTCCTGTACATTGATCCTTATGTAGCACCTTCTCCTCTACCATGATCCTTGTGTAGCACCTTCCCCTCTACCATGATCCTTGAGTAGCACCTTCTCCTGTACATTGATCCTTATGTAGCACCTTCTACTCTTCCATGATCCTTGTGTAGCACCTTCCCCTCTACCATGACCCTTGAGTAGCACCTTCTCCTGTACATTGATCCTTATGTAGCACCTTCTCCTCTGCCATGATCCTTGTGTACCACCTTCTTCTGTACATTGATCATTATGTAGCACCTTCTCCTGTACATTGATCCTTATGTAGCACCTTCTCCTCTACCATGATCCTTGTGTAGCACCTTCCCCTCTACCATGATCCTTGAGTAGCACCTTCTCCTGTACATTGATCCTTATGTAGCACCTTCTACTCTTCCATGATCCTTGTGTAGCACCTTCCCCTCTACCATGATCCTTGTGTAACACCTTCCCTTCTACCATGATCCTTGTGTAGCACCTTCCCCTCTACCATGATCCTTGTGTAGCACCTTCTCCTGTACATTGATCCTTATGTAGCACCTTCTCCTGTACATTGATTCTTATGTAGCACCTTCCCCTCTACCATGATCCTTGTGTAGCACCTTCGCCTGTACATTGATCCTTGTGTAGCACCTTCTCCTGTACATTGATTCTTATGTAGCACCTTCCCCTCTACCATGATCCTTGTGTAGCACCTTCTCCTGTACATTGATCCTTGTGTAGCACCTTTTCCTCTACCATGATCCTTGTGTAGCACCTTCTCCTCTACCATGATCCTTGTGTAGCACCTTCTCCTGTACATTGATCCTTATGTAGCACCTTCTCCTGTACCATGATCCTTGTGTAGCACCTTCTCCTGTACATTGATCCTTGTGTAGCACCTTCTCCTCTACCATGATCCTTGTGTAGCACCTTCTCCTCTACCATGATCCTTGTGTAGGACCTTCTCCTGTACATTCATCCTTGTGTAGCACCTTCTCCTCTACCATGATCCTTGTGTAGCACCTTCTCCTGTACATTGATCCTTGTGTAGCACCTTCTCCTCTACCATGATCCTTGTGTACCACCTTCTCCTCTACCATGAACCTTGTGTACCACTTTCTCCTGTACATTGATCATTATGTAGCACCTTCTCCTGTACATTGATCCTTATGTAGCACCTTCTCCTCTACCATGATCCTTGTGTAGCACCTTCCCCTCTACCATGATCCTTGAGTAGCACCTTCTCCTGTACATTGATCCTTATGTAGCACCTTCTACTCTTCCATGATCCTTGTGTAGCACCTTCCCCTCTACAATGACCCTTGAGTAGCACCTTCTCCTGTACATTGATCCTTATGTAGCACCTTCTCCTCTGCCATGATCCTTGTGTACCACCTTCTTCTGTACATTGATCATTATGTAGCACCTTCTCCTGTACATTGATCCTTATGTAGCACCTTCTCCTCTACCATGATCCTTGTGTAGCACTTTCCCCTCTACCATGATCCTTGTTTAGCACCTTCTCCTGTACATTGATCCTTATGTAGCATCTTCTCCTCTACCATGATCCTTGTGTAGCACCTTCACCTCTACCATGATCCTTGTGTAGCACTTTCTCCTGTACATTCATCCTTGTGTAGCATCTTCTCCTCTACCATGATCCTTGTGTAGCACCTTCCCTTCTACCATGATCCTTGTGTAGCACCTTCCCCTCTACCATGATCCTTGTGTAGCACCTTCTCCTGTACATTGATCCTTATGTAGCACCTTCTCCTCTACCATGATCCTTGTGTAGCACCTTCCCCTCTACCATGATCCTTGTGTAGCACCTTCGCCTGTACATTGATCCTTGTGTAGCACCTTCTCCTGTACATTGATTCTTATGTAGCACCTTCCCCTCTACCATGATCCTTGTGTAGCACCTTCTCCTGTACATTGATCCTTGTGTAGCACCTTTTCCTCTACCATGATCCTTGTGTAGCACCTTCTCCTCTACCATGATCCTTGTGTAGCACCTTCTCCTGTACATTGATCCTTGTGTAGCACCTTCTCCTCTACCATGATCCTTGTGTAGCACCTTCTCCTCTACCATGATCCTTGTGTAGCACCTTCTCCTGTACATTCATCCTTGTGTAGCACCTTCTCCTCTACCATGATCCTTGTGTAGCACCTTCTCCTGTACATTGATCCTTGTGTAGCACCTTCTCCTCTACCATGATCCTTGTGTACCACCTTCTCCTCTACCATGATCCTTGTGTACCACTTTCTCCTGTACATTGATCATTATGTAGCACCTTCTCCTGTACATTGATCCTTATGTAGCACCTTCTCCTCTACCATGATCCTTGTGTAGCACCTTCCCCTCTACCATGATCCTTGAGTAGCACCTTCTCCTGTACATTGATCCTTATGTAGCACCTTCTACTCTTCCATGATCCTTGTGTAGCACCTTCCCCTCTACCATGACCCTTGAGTAGCACCTTCTCCTGTAAATTGATCCTTATGTAGCACCTTCTCCTCTGCCATGATCCTTGTGTACCACCTTCTTCTGTACATTGATCATTATGTAGCACCTTCTCCTGTACATTGATCCTTATGTAGCACCTTCTCCTCTACCATGATCCTTGTGTAGCACCTTCCCCTCTACCATGATCCTTGTGTAGCACCTTCTCCTGTACATTGATCCTTGTGTAGCACCTTCTCCTCTACCATGATCCTTGTGTACCACCTTCTCCTCTACCATGATCCTTGTGTACACTTTCTCCTGTACATTGATCATTATGTAGCACCTTCTCCTGTACATTGATCCTTATGTAGCGCCTTCTCCTCTACCATGATCCTTGTGTAGCACCTTCCCCTCTACCATGATCCTTGAGTAGCACCTTCTCCTGTACATTGATCCTTATGTAGCACCTTCTACTCTTCCATGATCCTTGTGTAGCACCTTACCCTCTACCATGACCCTTGAGTAGCACCTTCTCCTGTACATTGATCCTTATGTAGCACCTTCTCCTCTGCCATGATCCTTGTGTACCACCTTCTTCTGTACATTGATCATTATGTAGCACCTTCTCCTGTACATTGATCCTTATGTAGCACCTTCTCCTCTACCATGATCCTTGTGTAGCACCTTCCCCTCTACCATGATCCTTGTTTAGCACCTTCTCCTGTACATTGATCCTTATGTAGCACCTTCTCCTCTACCATGATCCTTGTGTAGCACCTTCACCTCTACCATGATCCTTGTGTAGCACTTTCTCCTGTACATTCATCCTTGTGTAGCATCTTCTCCTCTACCATGATCCTTGTGTAGCACCTTCCCTTCTACCATGATCCTTGTGTAGCACCTTCCCCTCTACCATGATCCTTGTGTAGCACCTTCTCCTGTACATTGATCCTTATGTAGCACCTTCTCCTCTACCATGATCCTTGTGTAGCACCTTCCCCTCTACCATGATCCTTGTGTAGCACCTTCTCCTGTACATTGATCCTTGTGTAGCACCTTCTCCTCTACCATGATCCTTGTGTACCACCTTCTCCTCTACCATGATCCTTGTGTACCACTTTCTCCTGTACATTGATCATTATGTAGCACCTTCTCCTGTACATTGATCCTTATGTAGCACCTTCTCCTCTACCATGATCCTTGTGTAGCACCTTCCCCTCTACCATGATCCTTGAGTAGCACCTTCTCCTGTACATTGATCCTTATGTAGCACCTTCTACTCTTCCATGATCCTTGTGTAGCACCTTCCCCTCTACCATGACCCTTGAGTAGCACCTTCTCCTGTACATTGATCCTTATGTAGCACCTTCTCCTCTGCCATGATCCTTGTGTACCACCTTCTTCTGTACATTGATCATTATGTAGCACCTTCTCCTGTACATTGATCCTTATGTAGCACCTTCTCCTCTACCATGATCCTTGTGTAGCACCTTCCCCTCTACCATGATCCTTGTGTAGCACCTTCTCCTGTACATTGATCCTTGTGTAGCACCTTCTCCTCTACCATGATCCTTGTGTAGCACCTTCTCCTCTACCATGATCCTTGTGTAGTACCTTCTCCTGTACATTCATCCTTGTGTAGCACCTTCTCCTCTACCATGATCCTTGTGTAGCACCTTCTCCTGTACATTGATCCTTGTGTAGCACCTTCTCCTCTACCATGATCCTTGTGTACCACCTTCTCCTCTACCATGATCCTTGTGTACCACTTTCTCCTGTACATTGATCATTATGTAGCACCTTCTCCTGTACATTGATCCTTATGTAGCGCCTTCTCCTCTACCATAATCCTTGTGTAGCACCTTCCCCTCTACCATGATCCTTGAGTAGCACCTTCTCCTGTACATTGATCCTTATGTAGCACCTTCTACTCTTCCATGATCCTTGTGTAGCACCTTCCCCTCTACCATGACCCTTGAGTAGCACCTTCTCCTGTACATTGATCCTTATGTAGCACCTTCTCCTCTGCCATGATCCTTGTGTACCACCTTCTTCTGTACATTGATCATTATGTAGCACCTTCTCCTGTACATTGATCCTTATGTAGCACCTTCTCCTCTACCATGATCCTTGTGTAGCACCTTCCCCTCTACCATGATCCTTGTTTAGCACCTTCTCCTGTACATTGATCCTTATGTAGCACCTTCTCCTCTACCATGATCCTTGTGTAGCACCTTCACCTCTACCATGATCCTTGTGTAGCACTTTCTCCTGTACATTCATCCTTGTGTAGCATCTTCTCCTCTACCATGATCCTTGTGTAGCACCTTCCCTTCTACCATGATCCTTGTGTAGCACCTTCCCCTCTACCATGATCCTTGTGTAGCACCTTCTCCTGTACATTGATCCTTATGTAGCACCTTCTCCTCTACCATGATCCTTGTGTAGCACCTTCCCCTCTACCATGATCCTTGTGTAGCACCTTCGCCTGTACATTGATCCTTGTGTAGCACCTTCTCCTGTACATTGATTCTTATGTAGCACCTTCCCCTCTACCATGATCCTTGTGTAGCACCTTCTCCTGTACATTGATCCTTGTGTAGCACCTTTTCCTCTACCATGATCCTTGTGTAGCACCTTCTCCTCTACCATGATCCTTGTGTAGCACCTTCTCCTGTACATTGATCCTTATGTAGCACCTTCTCCTGTACCATGATCCTTGTGTAGCACCTTCTCCTGTACATTGATCCTTGTGTAGCACCTTCTCCTCTACCATGATCCTTGTGTAGCACCTTCTCCTCTACCATGATCCTTGTGTAGGACCTTCTCCTGTACATTCATCCTTGTGTAGCACCTTCTCCTCTACCATGATCCTTGTGTAGCACCTTCTCCTGTACATTGATCCTTGTGTAGCACCTTTTCCTCTACCATGATCCTTGTGTAGCACCTTCTCCTCTACCATGATTCTTGTGTAGCACCTTCTCCTGTACATTGATCCTTATGTAGCACCTTCTCCTGTACCATGATACTTGTGTAGCACCTTCTCCTGTACATTAATCCTTGTGTAGCACCTTCTCTTCTACCATGATCCTTGTGTAGCACCTTCTCCTCTACCATGATCCTTGTGTAGGACCTTCTCCTGTAAATTCATCCTTGTGTAGCACCTTCTCCTCTACCATGATCCTTGTGTAGCACCTTCTCCTGTACCATGAACCTTGTGTACCACCTTCTCCTGTACATTGATCATTATGTAGCACCTTCTCCTGTACATTGATCCTTATGTAGCAACTTCTCCTCTACCATGATCCTTGTGTAGCACCTTCCCCTCTACCATGATCATTGAGTAGCACCTTCTCCTGTACATTGATTCTTATGTAGCACCTTCTCCTCTACCATGATCCTTGTGTTGCACCTTCCCCTCTACCATGATCCTTGAGTAGCACCTTCTCCTGTACATTGATCCTTGTGTAGCACCTTCTCCTGTACATTGATCCTTATGTAGTACCTTCCCCTCTACCATGATCCTTGTGTAGCACCTTCTCCTCTACCATGATCCTTATGTAGCACCTTCCCCTCTACCATGATCCTTGTGTAGCACCTTCTCCTTTACATTGATCCTTGTGTAGTACCTTCTCCTGTACATTGATCCTTATGTAGCACCTTCCCCTCTACCATGATCCTTGTGTAGCACCTTCTCCTGTACATTCATCCTTGTGTAGCACCTTCTCCTCTACCATGATCCTTGTGTAGCATCTTCCCCTCTACCATGATCCTTGTGTAGCACCTTCCCCTCTACCATGATCCTTGTGTAGCACCTTCTCCTGTACATTGATCCTTATGTAGCACCTTCTCCTATATTATGATCCTTGTGTACCACCTTCTCCTGTACCATGATCCTTGTGTACCACCTTCTCCTGTACATTGATTCTTATGTAGCACCTTCCCCTCTACCATGATCCTTGTGTAGCACCTTCTCCTGTACATTGATCCTTGTGTAGCACCTTTTCCTCTACCATGATCCTTGTGTAGCACCTTCTCCTCTACCATGATCCTTGTGTAGCACCTTCTCCTGTACATTGATCCTTATGTAGCACCTTCTCCTGTACCATGATCCTTGTGTAGCACCTTCTCCTGTACATTGATCCTTGTGTAGCACCTTCTCCTCTACCATGATCCTTGTGTATGACCTTCTCCTGTACATTCATCCTTGTGTAGCACCTTCTCCTCTACCATGATCCTTGTGTAGCACCTTCTCCTGTACCATGAACCTTGTGTACCACCTTCTCCTGTACATTGATCATTATGTAGCACCTTCTCCTGTACATTGATCCTTGTGTAGCACCTTCTCCTCTACCATGATCCTTGTGTAGCACCTTCCCCTCTACCATGAACCTTGTGTACCACCTTCTCCTGTACATTGATCATTATGTAGCACCTTCTCCTGTACATTGATCCTTATGTAGCACCTTCCCCTCAACCATGATCCTTGTGTAGCACCTTCTCCTCTACCATGATCCTTTTGTAGCACCTTCCCCTCTACCATGATCCTTGTGTAGCACCTTCTCCTTTACATTGATCCTTGTGTAGCACCTTCTCCTGTACATTGATCCTTATGTAGCACCTTCCCCTCTACCATGATCCTTGTGTAGCACCTTCTCCTGTACATTCATCCTTGTGTAGCACCTTCTCCTCTACCATGATCCTTGTGTAGCACCTTCCCCTCTACCATGATCCTTGTGTAGCACCTTCCCCTCTACCATGATCCTTGTGTAGCACCTTCTCCTGTACATTGATCCTTATGTAGCACCTTCTCCTATATTATGATCCTTGTGTACCACCTTCTCCTGTACCATGATCCTTGTGTACCACCTTCTGCTCTACATTGATTCTTATATAGGGACGTAGGAAATGAACAAATAAACCCCCAGATTATTTGGTAAAATATATATTTATATTTAAGTCCCCAATGTAGGCAACATAGGTGCCGTATCCATGGTGTCTAGTAGGGGGAAAGGGATCACAACGTGCGTAAGGATGGATAGATAAATAGATAGATGTGAGTGTATTATTGTTTACTCGTTCAGTCGTGATCAACTCTCCCTGACCCTATGGACTGCAGCACACTAGTCATATCTTGTGTCTGCATGTGCTCAACTATAAGGTGTTTTTGGCAAAGATAATGGTGTGGTTTGAAAGTTCCTACTCCAGTGGAAAGTGATTTGTCTGATGTCTCTCCTATGGTCAGAAGGGGCTGTATATATAGATGTAGGTATATATAGTAGACTGTCAGTTACCGGTGCCCATGGGAATTGGTAGATGCCGGATAAATGTAGTTTCTGGTTGCTTGAGAGTTACATATACAAAAGGCCTAGATTAGCTGCACATAGGATGCTCTGCTAAGTAGTGAGGGCTGTTCTAGCAGCAGCAGCTTTCCCTCCTCACACACAGGTACATTCGGCTGTGCGGTGCTGACCAGGGGTATGTAACACCAACACTGCCCAGGCTCAGTCACTCATGCCCAGGGTATGTAACACCAACACTGCCCAGGCTCAGTCACTCATGCCCAGGGTATGTAACCACAACATTGCCCTGGCTCAGCCACTCATGCCTGGGGAATGTAACCTTAACATTGCCCTGGCTCAGTCACTTATGCCCGGGGAATGTAACCCCAACACTGCCCTGGCTCAGTCACTCATGCCCGGGGTATGTAACCCCAACACTGCACTGGCTCAGTCACTCATGCCTGGGGAATATAACGCCAACACTGCACTGGCTCAGTCACTCATGCCTGGGGAATGTAACGCCAACACTGCACTGGCTCAGTCACTCACGTCCGGGGAATGTAACCCCAACACTGCCCTGGCTCAGTCACTCATGCCCAGGGAATGTAACCCCAACACTGCACTGGCTCAGTCACTCATGCCCGGGGAATGTAACGCCAACACTGCACTGGCTCAGTTACTCATGCCCAGGGAATGTAATGCCAACACTGCCCTGGCTCAGTCACTTATGCCCGGGGAATGTAACCCCAACACTGCACTGGCTCAGTCACTCAGGCCTGGGGAATGTAACGCCAACTTACACTGGCTCAGTCACTCATGCCTGGGGAATGTAACACCAACACTGCACTGGCTCAGTCACTCATGTCCGGGGAATGTAACCCCAACACTGCCCTGGCTCAGTCACTCATGCCCGGGGTATGTAACCCCAACACTGCACTGGCTCAGTCACTCATGCCTGGGGAATGTAACGCCAACTTACACTGGCTCAGTCACTCATGCCTGGGGAATGTAACGCCAACTTACACTGGCTCAGTCACTCATGCCTGGGGAATGTAACACCAACACTGCACTGGCTCAGTCACTCATGCCTGGGGAATGTAACGCCAACTTACACTGGCTCAGTCACTCATGCCTGGGGAATGTAACCCCAACACTGCCCTGGCTCAGTCACTCATGCCCAGGGAATGTAACCCTAACACTGCACTGGCTCAGTCACTCATGCCCGTGGAATGTAACGCCAACACTGCACTGGCTCAGTCACTCATGCCCAGGGAATGTAATGCCAACACTGCCCTGGCTCAGTCACTCATGCACAGGGAATGTAACCCCAACACTGCACTGGATCAGTCACTAATGCCCGTGGAATGTAACACCAACACTGAACTGGCTCAGTCACTCATGTCCAGGGAATGTAACACCAACACTGCCCTGGCTCAGTCACTCATGCCCAGGGAATGTAACCCCAACACTGCACTGGCTCAGTCACTCATGCTCTGGGAATGTAACCCCAACACTGCCCTGGCTCAGTAACTCATGCTCGGGTAATGTAACACCAACACTGCCCTGGCTCAGTCACTCATGCCTGGGGAATGTAACCCCAACACTGCCCTGGCTCAGTCACTCATGCCTGGGGAATATAACCTCAACACTGCACTGGCTCAGTCACTCATACCTGGGGAATGTAACCCCAACACTGCCCTGGCTCAGTCACTCATGCCCGGGGAATGTAACCCCAACACTGCCCTGGCTCAGTCACTCATGCCTGGGGAATGTAACCTCAACACTGCACTGGCTCAGTCACTCATGCCTGGGGAATGTAACCCCAACACTGCACTGGCTCAGGCACTCAAGCCCAGGGAATGTAACCCCAACACTGCCCTGGCTGAGTCACTCATGCCCGGGGAATGTAACCCCAACACTGCACTGGCTCAGTCACTCATGCCCGGGGAATGTAATCCCAACACTGTCTAGGCTAAGTCACTCATGCCCAGTGAATGTAACCCCAACACTGCCCTGGCTCAGTCACTCATGCCCAGGGAATGTAACCCCAACACTGCCCTGGCTCAGCCACTCATGTCTGGGGAATGTACCCCAACACTGTCCAGGCTCAGTCACTCATGCCCAGGGAATGTAACCCCAACACTGCCCTGGCTCAGCCACTCATGCCCGGGGAATGTAACCCCAACACTGCACTGGCTCAGCCACTCATGCCCGGGGAATGTAACCCCAACACTGCCCTGGCTTAGTCACTCAGGCATAGTTGCTTGAGTTCCGGTTAACTGAGAGTCTACTGTAGATTATATATATACTAGCGACTTGCCCGTCAAAAAATGACGGCAATGAGATGTGTATGTTTGGAAAGTTGTTTAGTTATTACTATAAGTATTTGACACTTGTAAGATTTTAGTTATGATGAAATAAGTATTATTGTGATATTAAACATGTTTATTTTTGTAAAATGTTCTCTTTGTGAACAGTAACTGTTAAATCATTTTGTATTAAAAGTATTAACATTTAAATGTAAGAACAGTTGAACTTTTAGTTACTAAGTATTGTAAACTTGAGGTAATGGTTTTTTAACATGCAAGTTCTATCTCAAGAATTGTTAACTTAAATATACATTGAATCCAGAGGTAGGCAAACAGTAAAAACCCTCCTTGAAACATAGCGAATTGTATCAGAGAGGGAAAAAAAATATTCCTTCCTGACCCCATGAACTGGCGATCAGATTACTCCCTGGATTAATGTTTAACATAAAAGACAATATTTACATTGTGACTTAAAACGTGGTTGACCTCTTAACATGAACTTTGTAATATATCTAAGTAAGAAACTTGAAAGTATATTTTTTTAAACTTTAACTTTCTTATTTGTGTAACTAAGGAACTTGAAAAAACATTTTTCCAACTTGGAACATTATAAACAGTAAGATAGTGAATTAAGATTTTAACATAATTTTGTATTAAAAGTATTAACATTTGAATGTAAAAAAAGTTGAACTTTAAATTAATCAGTATGGTAAACTTGAGGTAATGTTTTTTTAACTCAAGAATTGTTAACTTAAATATACATTGAATCCAGAGGAAGACAAACAGTAAAAACCCTCCTTGAAACGTAACCAATTGAATCATAGAGGGAAAAAAATTAATTCCTTTCTGACCCCATGAACTGGCGATAAGATTACTCCCTGGATTAATGTTTAACATAAAAGACAATATTTACATTGTGACTTAAAATGTGGTTGAGCTCTTAACATGAACTTTGTAATATGTTGAAGTAAAGAACTTGAAAGTATATTTTTTTAAACTTGAACTTTCTTATCTGTGTAACTAAGGAACTTGAAAAAACATTTTTCCAACTTGTAACATTAGAAACAGTAACATAGTTAATTAACATTTTATTATAATTTGTAAAAATAAGGCAAGGCAAGTGTTTTGTGAGGCTAATCATCCATATATTGTTTTCAAACTTGTAACATTAGAAACAGTAACATAGTTAATTAACATTTTAACATAATTTGTAAAAATAATGAAAGGCAAGTGTTTTGTGAGGCTAATCATCCATAAACAGTACTTCCATTAATTATGACTGAATTGTTTATTGCTTTGTATTTTTCAATGGTTGACCTTTGTTTATTGCTGTGACTTAAAACCTGGTTGACCTCTTAACATGAACTTTGTAATATATCAAAGTAAGAAACTTGAAAGTATATTTTTTGAAACTTGAACTTTCTTATCTGTCTAAGTAATGAACTTGAAAATATTGTTTTCAAACATTAGAAACAGTAACATAGTTAATTAACATTTTAACATAATTTGTAATTAAGAAACTTGAAAGTATATATTTTAAAACTTGAACTTTCTTATCTCTCTAAGTAAGGAACTTGAGAAAAAAATGTCAAACTTGTAACATTAGAAACAGTGACATAGTTAATTAACATTTTAACATCATTTGTGAAAATAATGCAAGGCAAGTGTTTTGTGAGGCTAATTATATATAAACAGTACTTCCATTAATTATTTAGTAAAATGAGACAGAACTGATATCCTTTTATAAATTAGTGCACACCCACTGCCCAAATTTACAATATAGAAATACATTTAAAACTTAACCTTTATTATAAATATTAAAATGGTTAATATAAAAACCTAAGACTCTGACAAATAGAAAAATTGAAGGAATGGGTGAAAATACCCAGTGATCTACAATTTGTATATCCTATATATCCAATTATCAGATCCAAAAAGTCCAAAAATATATTGATATAAGTAATTCCTCTGGTATCCTGTATTGATAGAATACCTACTCGTCTTATAGCCTTATTACTTGCAAATAAATATTTAGCTAAAGTGCTTGGTACTAAGTGCTGAGTGTTTTAAATGAACAGGCAGTTGAATAAAAGTGCAAAATTATTGTCAGGGAAGAAATTATTAGCAGGGAAGAGAAAAAAAACTCCCCTTAGTGAAGTAATAAGGTGCTTCAGTGCTAAGGTGCTTATTTAGTATATCAAAGTAATCAGTGTGCTTCACTATGAATCAATATAGGTATGGGCAGTTGGAGAATCTGAAATGAATACATTATTAGGTATTGAGTAAACGAAGATTGAACTAGGAGTATTATTAGATGTCACCACTTCCATTAATTATGACTGAATTGTCTATTGATTTGTATTTTTGAATGGTTGACCTTTGTTTGTTGCTATAGTAATTGTTTTAAATCGCACATATAGTTTGATCTCTGGAAAAGTGGTTGTCTATATTGTATTTTTTTATATTTTTGCATTTGCTTTTAAATTTGTTTTGCATGGGTTTTATTTCTTTAAAGAAAAGTTATAGTACTTCATAGTAGACAATGTTTTTAGTAAAAATATGTCCATCTTCTAATATATCACCTTGACTTTCATTCTTTTCAATGTATACTTTAATAGCCTGTGGATTTTTGCACCGTGACAACGCAACGTACAATTGGCCATGTGCAAATACTGGTTCTTGTAAGAAAATACCCACAGATTTGAACGTTTGTCCTTGTGATTTATTAATGGTCATGGCAAATGCCATAATGATGGGAAATTGCCTTCTTTGAAGTATAAAAGGGAGACTACTTTCACTTGGTGCTAAATCTATTCTTGGTATGAAAACTCTCTCACCTTTATGGGTACCAGTTAAAATTTTAGCATCTATAAAATGGTCCTTTAATTGTAGAACAATTAATCAATACATTGGAGGGCATAGCATGACATCATTGTGGCCTCATCTATTATAATTAATTTACTTTTTTTCAATTTCTTTGCTTGTAATGATGTCATGCGAATATCTGACACAGAAGTTTCTAAAATAGGCTCTGGCAGTTTAAAGCCACTATGTACAGTTCTTCCACCTTCTAACAAAAGTGCAGCAATTCCAGTAGTGGCAAACGGCCGTGCTATTTGACCTTGTGCTCGTACAGAACTCATTAATAAATGATATAGATAAGTTTTTCCTGATCCGCCAGGTCCATCAAGATAGAAATAATGCTCTGTCACCATGTCATCATCTATAGCATTTTTAATGGCATTAAATGCTTGCAATTGTTACGTATTTAAAGTTGCAAGTTTTTCTTCTGTTCTTTCTACTTGTAGTTGAATGTCATAGTCTTCAAAGTTTATGTCATCTATAAGACCTGGATCAGGCAAATTAAAACTTGCACAACTTAATCCATGAGTTAAAAATACTTCTTGGATTTCCATTAACGCTTTTAAGTGTGCAAACGGTTCATTGTAGCGTCGCATAAAGTCTTCAGCCATATTACTTTTAAATGTCTCTCACAAAGCTAATGCATTTGGAGCATTTGAGAAGATACAAATAAATGCAAATTGTTCTCTCATCTGCCGTGGCATTTGACATTGTGCTGCTTCTTCTGAACATCTTTCCCATTCTGTATCATCAGCTAGTAAGTTTCTATGTCTTGCAACTAAATGGAAGGATTCATATACTATGTCATTAACCGTTCTTAAGTGTTCAAAATTTTGTGCTCCAGGAACATTTAAAAGTAATATTCGGGGGGTGTGGCTAGCAGCAAACAGAGAGGAAGCAAAACAACATAGCTCCCAGCAATGAGGCTTTAAAAAGCATGACAATTATATATAAAGTAACTTCTCTATCACCAAATCAACAAATTTGCACACAGGAGGACCCAGCTGGCTTTAAAAATCAAGTTTGGCAACTTTTTTCCTGAGATTTGCAGCTGAACCAGAACAAAGGAGTCTCTGAAACACTGATAAACAACATGCCTACTTAAGGTTGGTAATGACTCATATTGCCTGTCTGTTTCAAACCTATACAATTCTTTGCCTTATACTACTGGAGATCTAGTCTGTGTAATAATCTAAAGATATGGTACACAATAAACTGTATTACTTTTTAAGAGAAGAAGACCCAGCAGCTTATCTCTTAAAGCTATAATATATGAAAGAGGATGTGTGTTTCTGCTGAAAAAAACATTTAAGACCATATATAAAGTGACTTATCTATCACCAAATTGATATATATGACCAGGATTGTGTACAGGAGGACCCAGCTGGTTTTAAAAATCAAGTTTTGGGATCCAGAAGCTGCAAGTTGCACCCTAACAAGAAGAGACTGCGTGAGAGGCCCAGAAAAGATTAGGTTTGTAGTGTTTTTAGTAGCAGCAAGGCTTTAGAGGCACTAAAGGGAGGCTTTAATACTCTTGGCTCCCAAAAGCTCAGGGACTTGTACAGTTAAAAACACTCCAAAGGGACACTAAAGGGTGACCTCACTGCTCCCTGACTCAAGTAATATAAGGGCTTGCTCAGGACTTTAAGATTCTAAGGCCTAGATACTGACCCTAAGGGGACAAAGACTTTGCACTGCTTATAAGACTGCAGAAGGGGGCATACAACCTCTTTATTTTCATCTTCATTACTACTGCCTCATTACTAACGGTAACAAGATTTACCTTTCCTTATATAACTGCTTCAGCCGTGGCCTGTGCTCAGTATTGGTACAACATCAAACCAAACATCCTATTATCACTGGAGGGAGCAGCACTGCCACCTACTGGTACTCAGAAAATAGTGCAGTCCAGCACTCAACAAGATACATCACCCGCACCAGACAGAGCATTGACGCCATCTAGTGGGACATTGATGAAAGCAGCTTGGGCCTACTGAGAGCACATGATTGACAGAGCTCAACAATACATTGAGATGTAACTACAGCGGCCCTACATGGTTCTAGCCGGCAAGGACCAAAAAAAACACCAAGACAACATTACAGGAACTGGGTGTATCCCGACAGCACCAAACACAGCAGATCTAATTACCTGAGAGGATATAGCTGTTCTCATCAGAGCAACTGGCTAAATGCCTAGGCATCCAACAGCCAACCCGGAGACAATCAGCGGCGCAGAAATGGGGAAAAATAAAAAATCCTTACCGTCAAAAAAATTGACGAGCATTTTAAAACTCTGGAAGCATTGGAAACACCGGCACAAGACCTAGCTTCAGAGCAATCAGACATCTCAGATTTAGACTCTCAGGAGGTAACCTTAAAGCCGGAGGTATCCATCAATAGTGCCTCAATGGCAAGAATTGAAGCGCTCCTGGCCTCCCATATCAACGGAGCAGTCACGGCACTGCAAAAAGACATACAAGAGATCGGACAGAGGACCCATCAACTTGAGGAAACCATGGACCAAGTGGTAGAGGCGCAGGAGAAGGACAGGGCCAACATTGGTGGCAATTCCTCCCGTATCTCGAATATAGAAGATAAGTTGGAGGACTTGGAGAATAGATCCAGAAGATTTAATTTGAGGATTAGAGGCGTCCCCACGGCTATAGTCGATCTACCACGCTACCTTAAGGGCACGATACATGAGATCCTTTCAGGACACCCGGACCACGAGTGGGAGGTAGAGCGAGCGCACAGAGCCCTTGGGGGGAGCCGCAATCAAGACCTCCCTAAAGACATCATTGTCAGGCTTCTGCGCCAACAATCCAGAGACCTGATCCTCGCAGCTACCCGCAACAAGACCTTGATCAGTGGTCCTGACGGGGCTAAGCTCCAGTTTTTTGCGGATCTTTCTCCAACTACGCTACAAAGACGGAGGCTGATGAAGCCGGCCCTGGAAGTGCTACTACGCCATGGCATCAGATATCGCTGGGGATTCCCCTTTGCCCTGATCTTTTCTGTGGGAGGTATCCAATATACAACACGCTCCCTAGATGACTGCCAAGAGCTTCTTAAGCGTCTAGAACTAAATGAGGGGGACCCAGCCCCTATGGCATCTGCTTCAGCAACTTTGCCTCTTCCAAAGAGACAATGGTCTGAAGTGACCAGACAAAAGAGGCCTGCTGATCACGTCTCAAAAACTGCCAACAGATGCCCCAGCCAAAACATGGACACGCTGACACACTAGCACAATTGTCTTTATCCTCAGGACTGTTCAAAACGAGGGTTCGACTAAAGAGGCACCATGCTATCAAAAAGTCCTGTTTCATTTTTGCTTTTTTTTTGTTTGCTTTTTTGCTGCTACCTAGGGGAGACTCTCAGGAAGGTTGCTCAGAACTGAGCTAACTGTTCTGTATTACCTTTCCCCCCTACTTCTTGCCTTTTGGGCTGGCTCCCGGAGGAACTCAGGACTCTTGCTACGAGTTGTACCCAGTTGACAAAAGACTTTTGAACTGTTATTAACCCATGCTTTGCTTTTCCTTCCTACCTAGCAGGTTGTAGTAGATTGTTAAAGAAACACCTACTGTTGCTAATTGAGGGAATAATACTTAGCCTGGCGAGACCCCTCTGGCTGGTCTAGGTTTAGCTGTTTCTACTGTTTATAATTTATGTAAAGAGTTTTGTTATTAATGTTAGCACAAATTATTTATAGATCTGGCTACTCTATTACGGTAACACTCCTTTTTATCTTATTTATAATTGTCCTTGCCGGCAGGACCTGAAGCGGAACCTGCTAGTACTTTAACGGATTGACAGGAATAGGTTAGGGCTAGAGGTCCTAAGAATGCTTGATTTTTCAATAACCACTCTATTTGTTCTTCTCACAGCTTTCTGCATTTGTGCTCACCTACCATTTACTTACCAACCGGTGCTCAACCACCCTCTACTGGGTTCGGAACTAAGCAATTCACTCTCTGATTACTGTGTCCCTGCCAAAGCATACATTTTTAGAGTATATCTAAGCTGGGATCAGCTAATTACGCTGCTTACCCGACCTCCTAATGTCAATCACCATCCAAATAATTTAAACTACCCACATCCTTTGCCTACTCGCCCCCTGCGCCCCTTTAGCATTCCCGGGGTCTCAGGGCATAAGCGTAATGATCCTTATTTGGTGGAGGCTCTAGTGGCTGCCTGTTTGCAGGTCAACCGGCACAATCTAATCCCATTCATAATTACATTATCCGAGCCAAAATTAAGCCAACTGTTTTTTATGATAAGGCACCAGGGGGTGGCATCTAAACTCACGCACTTTTGCTTTTATATTCTAACTAGAATCAAGCCTGCTAGAACTCGCTCACCCAGGGCTCAGCCACTTCTACACCTCCAGAAGGAGGAGCCGCTCCTCACTCCCTCCTCAACAGCTCGCCGGAAAGGTAAAGCTAATTCAGCATATCTAACAGACACCTTATTAATTTACCCATGCCCATAACAGTACTCACTCACAACGTGAAGGGCTTTAACTCTCCTTTCAAGCGGAGGAAGTCCTTTTTATACTATAAGACTTACAAACCATCTGTAATATTCCTACAGGAGACCCACTTCGCTAGGCATAAGACCCCTACATATCTTAATAAAGATTACCCTCAATTCTTCCATTCCACCTACACTTCAAAAAAAGAGGGAGTAGCAATATTGCTACATAGGAACCTCCAATTCCAGTTAACATCCAAACTGGTAGACCGTGAAGAGTACTTTATCATTATAAAAGGTACAATCTTGGGAAACACAATTTCTCTGGCTTCCTTTTATGCCCCCACAACAGCACCACATAAGGCCCTAATAAGATTTTTAAGGGCACTGGAAGGGGGGGACTGGGGGAACTTAGTGGTAGGAGGGGATTTCAATTTAGTCTTAGACCCAAAGGCGGACAAATCTAGGGCTCCAGTGAGTGACCGATTCTCCAACAAAATTAGACAAATTAAGAAACTCCTGCACTCTGTTAGCCTGGTAGATGCCTGGAGGGGACTTCACCCGAGAGGGAAAGAGTTTACTTTTTATTCACCAACACATGGCTCCTACTCGCGCATTGACACTATTTACATTAGCAGCTCACTTCTTGACAGCTCACACAGAGCGACTATAGTGCCTTGCACTTGGTCCGACCATTCAGCAGTTTTATTGGAAGTGGACCTGGGAAGTCAATTCAGCATGCCTTACACCTGGAGGCTGAATGAATACCAAATCTCACTGCCTTCAACTCAGGAGCAGGTAGAGAGAGAGTTGCTAGACTTGTTTGGGTCCAATGCGGGCAGGGAGACGGGAGCGGGATGGGTTTGGATGGCACATAAAGCCTTTATAAGAGGAGTGTGCATCAAATTGGCTTCTCAGTTCAAAAAACAGAATCTACAAAGGGAGAGAGATCTTGCGAGCAAATTGGCACGACTGGAGCTTCGAAATCAGCTCTCCCCCTCCTCCTCCCTGAGAACAGAGATAGACAAGACGAGGCTGGAGCTAGATAGCGTATTGTCCATAAAAACGGACAAGGCACTGAGACGGACGCAGCATTTGTTTTACAATAAAGCGAATAAACCGGATAAATTGTTAGCTAGAAGCCTGAGAGCAAAGTATGCCCAATCCAGGATTTCCCAAATCAGGAATAAAGAGGGCGACCTCATATATAGCCAAAATGAAATACAAAAAGTTTTTAGGGAATATTACCAAAATATATACTCCACTAAACAGGTAGCCATGGAAAATAACATTGCTTCTTACTTAAACTCACTGGACCTTCCTCAGATTTCGCCCGCTGACTTACACTCTCTAAATAAGGAAGTTACTATCAAGGAAGTTCTAGAAACGATTAAGGAACTAAAACTAGGAAAATCCCCGGGCCCGGATGGGTTCACCAATATCTACTATAAGAAATTCTCAACACTTCTGGCTCCTCATCTATGTAATCTCTTTAACTCGATACTGAGAGGGGAGATTACCCCCCCAGAACTAAACCATGCTGACTTAACAATATTCCCTAAAGAGGGTAGAGATCAGAGAGATGCCAAGAACTATAGACCTATCTCACTGCTTAATGGGGATGTCAAGTTGCTTGCCAAGATCTTCTCTCAAAGGATCTCAATATTCCTTCCCTCCTTGATTCACAAAGACCAGTCAGGGTTCATCCCGCATAGACAAACTGGCGACATCATCAGGAGAACTCTAAATGTCATCCATTTGGCTAGGTCTAGGGGGTCCCCGGTCTGCCTGCTTGCATTGGACATAGAGAAAGCGTTTGACACCTTAGAGTGGCCCTTTCTATTTGCCACGTTAGCAAAGTTTGGGTTTGAAGGCAACTTCTTAAAGTTATTACACACTTACTACACGCTACCCAAGGCCACTTTAAAATTACCAGGCTCCCAGACGGCTAGTATTAATATAGAGAGAGGCACGAGACAGAGGTGCCCTCTGTCCCCGCTGCTCTTTGCTTTGGCCATAGAGCCCTTGGCCCAGGCGATAAGAGCAAACTCCTCTATAGAGGGGGTGCGGGTGGGACATCAGCATCTAAAATGTTCGTTGTTTGCTGATGACCTACTGTGCACCCTCTCGAATCCTGGCTCCTCCATAGACGCCCTACTGGGCACAATCAATGAATATAGCACTCTCTCTGGACTGAGATTGAATCATAGCAAGACAGAAGCCTTAAGTGTGGGCATTCCTGGGGACATCTTGGACCAACTGAAAAGGGTACACAACTTTCTATGGCCTGCCTCTTACATTAACTATTTAGGGATAAAGTTGACTAACTCACTAGCGGATATTTATAAAACCAATTACCCACCCCTATTTAAGACTCTTCGAAGGGACTTAGACAGCTGGACAAAAAGGCAGATTTCGTGGACGGGCCAAATAGCCACGGTCAAGATGAACATCTTGCCGAGGCTGCTTTATCTGGCCAGGACTCTGCCGATCCAAATTAATAACAGGGAATTGGCACAGTTTCAAGCCCAGGTCTTTAGATTTGTTTGGAGGAATAGACCTCCTAGGATCGCCAGACATACTATGTATAAACATAAGTCTAGAGGAGGATTATCCTGCCCTAATTTCAGTACCTACTTTAAGGCAGCTCAAATTGCCTCTATACCGTTAATACATTCTACCACACTACAGCCCAATTGAGTTTTTATTGAAGAGCTACAAATGGCCCCATTAAAATGGGAAATCATTTTATGGGCTCCGAGTTCCCACACGTTTGACTCCCTAATCCATAACCCTATAACTAAATTTACGCTGAAAATATGGAGATGGGCTAGGAAGGAACATAAACTGATTCACCCCGTATCACCTCTTACTTCAATCTTTACATCAACCTCTCTAGCGACCACCCTCACAGCTGACTCCAAAGCATTCTGGACCACACACAATTTAGACAAACTTGAGGCATGGTTTGAGGGCGATAATAGGGATACCACACCAAGAAATGTTTAACTACATCAAAATTAGACATTGGGTTGAGGAGATACATAGGATTCATGGCCCGCCCAAAGAATCGTGGATGTCAATAATATGTAAAAACACAAACTTAACTAGAGGAACCTTAGGCTCACTGTACACTATGTTTAATGCCCCAAAGGCTTCGTGGAAGCCTGCTTACACATTGAAATGGGAGATAGACATGCAACAAAACTGGGAGGGGGACAAATGGACGGAATCATTTCTGAGCCTATCTAAAGGCTCATATAACTATAGCTTGCTAGAAACCTCGTTGAAAATCTTACACCGGGCATACATGACTCCTGCCAGGCTAAATAAGCTATCTCCAACAACTTCAGATAGGTGCTTTAGAGGATGCCAGGGAAGGGGAGACTTTATTCATGGTGGAAATGTCCTAGAGTGGCTAATATTTGGATTGAAGCTACCAAATTAGCTTCACGGATTTCTAAATCTCCCCTAGAACCATCAATCTCGACTTGTCTGTTGGGAATTCATTACCAGGGGCTGGGTAATAAGGGGAACAAATTGGCCCAAATGATTTTTTTAGCCGCCAAAAATATAATTGCTAGAAGATGGAAAAGCAGTCATATCCAATTTCAGGAAGTCATAAACAAAATAAATTATCTTTGCATTAACGAAAGAATGACTCACACTTTGTTGGACACTCACCAAATTTACCTAGAAATTTGGGGACCTTGGATTCAGTCTCCAGATAGCACATTGTAAGGTCTGGACAGGAAAGAGCATTACACTTTGGCTAACAGCGGTGGCTTGTCCGGGGAGCGGAGTGTGGAGCGGACTGGAACGGGTAGAGCTGGGAAGCGGAGAGGCAACTCATCTAGACGACAAAAGGTACTGAGGGTGGCACGGGAGATCATAGGAATGGATGTAGTGAGGAACATTTAGGAGTGGAACTTTAATTGTGTATTTACTTAAAACCATCACAAATAAGGAAAAAAATGTGAGATATCTGGCTGAATGATTGTTTATTGATATGAATACTATATTTTAATAACAATAGACACAATTATCTCAATAATTTCAGTTAACAGATGTTTGCAATGTAATTGTTTGTTATGTAACATAAAAGCTGTTGAATAAAAAATCTTTGAAACAAAAAAAAAAAGTAATATTCGTAAGCAAAGACGTTCAACATCTCTTGGACTGACTGTGTAAATTCTTGTTATTATTTTATTTCCTCTGCTTTTTCTAGGTCTCCATAATCCATTCACAAAAACATAGTGATATGGAATTTCAATATATAAGAATTGTGTTGCTTCTGAATCTGTGGAATTTAATTCAAACCATGCAGTTAGTGTAGTGTGACGAAGTTCACTTTGGGCCAATGCATTACTTTCATTTCAAGCATGGAAATACACTAAATGTCTTTGTGGCAAATGTACTGCTAATCTATATACTGCATGTGATCTATCATGCATTTCAAATTTTAAAAGCAGCCACATAGCTTCTGGCGCACTGACATAGCGAGCATCTACATAAGATGCAAGTTCATCCTGTACTAACTCACTACTTTCAGGGTTGTCTGCACTTTTGACGACTACAGTAGCTGCATCATAGCCTTTATAAATATATTTGTACACATATTTAATGGATTTGATGGAAGTGCAGGCTTCTACATTAATGTGGGCGTTATACTTCATGAGTAAATGTGGATTGTAGGGTACTACATATCTATTGTCAACTTTTTTGCCACGAATAATGCAACTATCTCCTTCTCTTCTTTTATAAAGTGGATAGCCATCACAATTGGCATAGGTTTTGTCTCTATAATCTTTTGGAAAATCTTTGGAACATTTATTATTTTCCATACATGGTGATTGTAGATTAAGCTCACCACAGGGTCCATGAATCATGCGATGAGTAACAATCTCATATAGTCTACCATATAGTTCTGGATCTGGTAGTTCAGCAACAATGACTGCATCCACTTTGTCAGAAGTATCTAATGTATCTTTTTCTTGAAGTATGATGAGAAGATGTGCATGTGGAAGGCCTCTTTTTTCAAATTCAATGGTATATACATAAGCAAGACATTTGCCAAATAAGTGACTTATAGTGATGTCACGTATTAATTCATTTAATTTAATCTTAAAACCTCTGGCTACTAAATCTGGTCTATCGGAAGCACTTTGGCCAAGAAGTACATTTTGTGTAATTTCTGGCCATTGGGAATTACATGTAAATGTAAGAAATAAATCGGGTTTGCCAAATTTGGTGACAATAGCCATAGCATCATTGTATCTTTCTCTCATATTTCGAGGAGATCCTTGAAAGGAAGATGGTAAAATTATGGCTTTGCCAGCTCTCATGTCGCCACCTCAGCAACATAGTCCATTAGTCCAGAATATTGTTCTACACTTAGTTTATCTTGTTGATATTTCATAAAGTTTAAATTATTGGCCTCAACTTGCAAATAGGAATCAATAATCCATTGTTGTGTTAGTTTTCTATCACATAAAATTGGATTAAACGTATTTTGAATGGCAATTTGAGCTACTTTTAAATTCAAGCATAGAAACATTATTTCGGATTCTGGCTTTAGCATTTGGGTAACTGGGAAGTGTTAATTTTGGTTGCCAACCTGCCTCTCCGTGTGGGAAAAAAATGGGATATGTCATTGGATCTAAATTTGGACTTAAGATACTCATATTAATGAATGTTTGCTCCTCATTTCTGGGATATATTCTAATGTCTCTTTGAAATGGTGGTTCTCCTTCATCATTTTGAAACACCATTGCAACCTCATTTGATGTTGGCAAGTTATAACGACGTTTATCAGTATGTCTGTCTCTTTTAAGCACCATATTGACCTTTGACATTGGTAATTGATGTCTTTGTGCATGACGTTGTTGTTCATTTTTTACTTCTGCCAATTTTTTATAAGCTTTAGTGTAGGGGTTATTGTCCATAATGTTATCCAGCTCTATAAAAACGCTGGGTAAGCATTTTTTATTTTCTTCCAGCTGCATACGTTGGTCAACAGCTTCTATTGTATTTAGGACATATAGTTGAGCAAATTTTCTTTGCTCTCCTTCCTCTGGATGTAAATGGGACGTACGATGATAAATTTGGCCTTGGACTTTAAAACAGTAAGAATATAGTCCTGGTACATTAGCAACTAATGTTGCTCCCATAGATGCAAAGGATATGGCACTATTGTAGGATTTTATGTTTGTCTTAAAATTTTTGTAGTTTGGAAAAGTAGGTTCAGTCATAATGTTTTGTAAATAGATTGGAAATTATTTTCTTTCTGGAAGTTTGAACTTGCCTTTTTGACATCAACTAATAAATTGGCCATCTCTGGGTCTCTCCTGTTTAAAAAAATAAGCCTCACAAAACTGACATTGAGTATTCATGTCCCCACAACTATGAACCTCTACTGCTAAAGACTTGAGTAAGGGACAATTTGGAAAGCATATATCAGTTTGACTTTCAAATTCATCAGGTGAAATGTCATGTGATGTTTCAACAACAGGTTCTAAATGCTTTGTTTTTTTCGTGGCTTTTCTTGGTATATCTTTTATTGGTTTTGGTAAAATGTCATGTAATGTTTCAGGAACAGGTTCTAAATGCTTTGTTTTTTTGGTTGCTTTTTTTGGTATCTCTTTTATTTTTTCAGGTAAAATGTCATCTGATGTTTGAGGAACAGGTTTTAAATCATTTGGGCCTCATTCAATTGCGATTTGGCCAATTGAATAAGGCTCTAAATAAGCACATAGCATATTTTTTTAAAGAAGTTTTTAGTTAGTGAAAACCTTGCTTTTGGATAGATGTTTACTAACTAAAAACTTCTTTAAAAAAAATATGTTATGTGCTTATTTAGAGCCCCATTCAATTGGCCAAATTGCAATTGAATGAGGGCCTTTGTTTGCTTAGTAGCTTTTTTTGGTGTATCTTTAATTTTTGCAGCTGATAGTCTTTTGCTTGCAATTCTTTTGCATTCTTTTTCTCATCGAATTTCCTTCTGCTCCGGCTGTCTGCTCTCTGTCGTCGTTCTCTAGCTTGCCGTCTTATCTTTTCTTGTTTACTCTCGTTATCAGCCATGTTAATCTGTCAAAAAAAATAATGTATCATTAGTTTATTTTGAGATATTAAGTTTGTTTTTAAAAACAATTCTTATCAACAGTTTGTTTCTATGTGATTCTAGTTGATTGTTGCGGTACTTTCTTGATATTGTTAAATAAGTGTTTTTTATTTTTTTGCTTTTACTTTCTGTCGTAGGTTGTAATTTTTTCCTTACACGCATAGCACACTCAAGGTAATTACACTATAGTTTCTTGTAGTTATAGTAGGTGTATTTTTTTGGTTTGTTAATTTTTGTTGTTGTTGTACTTTTGGCTTATAGGGATGGCAGAGGGCAGAAATAAGTCTTTGTAATTTATCGTACAGGGGATTGTTCTAATAGTATTTTTATATTTTCTTTAAAGGCTTATATGTTGGGGCTCTGAAAATGTTTCTATTGTTTTTTTGGTGTTAGTACTATTTGTAGTACTATGTTATTTTATATGTATGGTTACGTTTTATGCTTAATATTGTACATTAGGACTGTTAATTTAGAATGACAAATTTCATTGAGTCTGTGTTTTGAGATTTTTTTGGATTATGCTGTTTTTTGGGGGGGAGGCTTATAGGGATAGTAGAGGGCAGAAATTAGTCTTTGTAATTTATTGTACATGGGATTGATATAATAGTATTTTTATATTTTATTTAAAGGCTTATATGTTGGGGCTCTGAAAATGTTCCTATTGTTGTTTTTTGGGTGTTAGTACTATTTGTAGTACTATTGTATTTTATGTGTGTGGTTAGATCTTATACTTAATATTGTACATTAGGACTGGTAATTTAGAATGACAAAGTTTATTGAGTCTGTGTTTTGAGACTTTTGTGGACTATGCTATTTTTTTATTTTTCTGGCTACATTGAAGTTTGGATTTACTGTTAAACATTATTGTCCATAAAAGACAAATAAGAGGTAAATGAGAAATGTGTCAGTTATATTTTGTTAAAAGTTATAGTTAGTGGTTGTTATTCTTTTTTTTTTCTGTTGACATGGATGCAGAGCAAACATGTTTATTTAGTTTTCTCTTTTTTTACTTGTTATACTGTACCTTGGTTGAAGTGTGATTTAAAGCAGAATCTTTGTTGGTCCTCTGTTGAAAGTCTTCGTCCGATGGTCTTCATGCAGTGTCTGTTGTAAAAGAAAAATTTAAATGTTATTTCATTTGAATGTATTTGTAATGAATAGCATATTTCATTCTTTTGGTCTATTGTATCTGTTATGGTGAATTTTTCAGCTATACTGTTTTTTGTGCAACCTTTTAAAAATACTTTAATTGTATTTGTTTATTTCAGTTATCCTTTTTTTATACTGTAATTATTAATTTGTTTCTTATTTTGGATATGTTGCATACTTTATTTGCTTAATTAGTCTTTTTTATGAAGGTTAAATGTTTTCTACAGTGAAAATGAATGTTTTTGCTATATTGGATATGATGGCAATGTTTTTAGCATTATCCTGTTTTGTGTCCACCAGTTTTGTTATGCTAATTTAGTCTTCTTTATAAGGCTTATAAGTTCTTAAACAGTAAAGAAGAATATTAATTTACTTTTCTATGTGTTTGTGTGATTTTTGGTACAATCCTGTTTTGTGTCCACCATATGTTGCATACTTTATTTGCTTAATTAGTCTTTTTATGAGGATTAAATGTTGTTGTACATTGAAAATGAATGTTTTTCCTGTTTTGGATATGATGGCAATGTTTTTAGCATTATCCTGTTTTGTGTTCACCACTTTTTGGTTGCTGCATTTGGCTTGTAGGTGATGTTTGGAGGTTATTTTACAGTAAAGAGGAGGAATACTTTTGTTTTATGTATGTTGCTAATGTTTCAGATGCTATCCTGTTTTGTGGCCAGCTTTTTTTGGGGGGGTTTCTTTGAAACTGTCTGTCTTCCTAAATTGTATAGGTCTTTGTGAAGTTTGTTGAACTGTGTTTTGTTCCTTATTCAATTTATTTGTATTTTTTATTTTATTTTACTTGAAATTGTTATATTAGCGGCCACTAAACATATATAGTTCCTTTATTTTTTCTACTTGTTATACTTTACCTTGATTGAAGTGTTGTTCTTGTACGAATGACAGAGGGTCATGGAAATGGTTAATTGTATATTTCTCCTTTTTGATTTAGCAAAGCATGGTCTTTTTCAGCATGTAATGTATTTTTCTATCTTACCTCTTCTTCTTTCTTGGTGTTCTTTAAAATGGATTCTGGTTCACAGTGCACGGCGCAAATTCTTGAGTGACGCTGTTGATGCAGAGTCTGAATAGTAGAAAAGGGGAAAGATTCAGCTTTAGGTTACATATGTATTAGTGTCATATTATTTTTTGCTATGACTTGTGGTAAATTAATGTCATTTAAATATACTTGTTTAATTAGTTTCAATTAACATTAGTTTGTTTTTGGGCCTACACACATATATGTGCGTGTCACATATCACTATACATGAATCACATTTTCATAGTTAAAGTTGTTTTTTTTTTGTCCTGTCTTGATAATAAAATGTAATATATTATAGCTTACCTCTCAGTTGTAATTTGCACAGTGTAAAGTAGGAAATTAGGAAACAATTCTCTTCTGAAGTAACAGCAGCAGTTAACTATACAGTTACTCCGTTCATCACCTGAGTAGAAATGTAGAATTTTCTGGAAAGTAGGCAGTATTTATAAACTTTGAGGTGCCTCAGACTTTTTGCGTTCCAGCTTACAATTTGCGTTCCATCTGCCATTTTATGCGTAGTAGCTTTCAAAATGGTGGTTAATGTCAGTGTGGTACGTGCTGCATAGTATGTGTTTCAGTTTTGCGAGTCACTGTAGTATAGTTATGTCTGTAGCCTCGTTTTCGTTTTGTTCGACGGCCATTTTTTCTCTCGCTTAGGTGATTTTCGGCAGTTTAAACTCGTTTTTTGGACTTAAATGGACGTGTAAATTAACTTTTCGAGGTGCCGGATGCTCCCCCTTTCTGTAAGTAAGCTTTTTATGTGTTTGTTGTGTTTAATTCTTGTGTTTCTGATGTTTTCATGTGCGGCATTTTCGGCCGGTTTTGCGTTTTGGGTATGGGTCATTTGGCGGCCGTATTTTTTTGCGAGGAACGCAGTTGTTTTTTTTCTAAGTCATGCGTGTGTGTATTAGCCGACGTTGGATCTTCCACCACCGCAAATGCGGCCTCTCGCTTCGCGAGGGTCCTCATTTGCGGACAAACACAGCCGACGTGGGATGCTCCACCACCGCAAATGCGGCCCCTCGCTTCGCGAGGATCCGCATTTGCGGGGAACTGCGGCCCTTGCTTTGCGAGGGACGCAGTTCTTGAGGGCTCGCTGCGCGAGCCAGCAAGCGTGAGCAACGGCTCGTATGCTCACAACTATATATGTGATATATATATATATATATATATATATATACACACTCCCACACATATGTGTGTATATATACTTTACCTATATATCTATTGTCTTTTTAAAACTCTATTCCCCCCAGTTATTTTTTGATTCCCATGCCCTAGACTATATCATCAGGTTGCTCTCCCAATCCCACCCAACGCGCTTTTCTCCACTCTTTACATGGAGTCATCAGAGGAAGATTTTGAATAAACTTAGTTATTCCAGATACTAATCTGCCTTCACCAAACAATATAGTGTTTTATTTACCCTGCATTCATGATATTCTTGCCAAGATTTCTTCCAGACACTCATTTGCAAACAATGAAAAGAACAACCTGTATCTTCCTTGCTGTGAAATCTGCTACGTAAAATAACAATGAATCTAAAAGTTTCAGGAAAACTTTTCTTTTCACTTTTTAAAAGTTGTGTATTCAGTAGCCAACAGATTGAGAAGAGCCTCAAGGCATTGAAAGGCTTTCAATCATCACTGAAGGAGGTCTTGGTAGAGGGATATAATCACAAAAGTTGCACTTTAAATGAAATATATATCAGCACATTCACTAGAATGTCCCTTTTTAGGTAGAAACATAGATATAAAAGCAAACTGAAGCTGACATATGTGCTCAGCACCATGAAATAGAGAGTAGAAAATCATGTTCTAAAGTTGGTTAATTGCTTTTTTAATTAATTAAGAATTGACTTAGTGTGTCATTGTTTAATTATTGCTTTTGTAGTCCCTGAAAACTTCCCACAAGAAGCTACAGATAATGGGCCTCATTCAATTTGGGGCCATAACTAGGCCGCAAGTCGGCGATTCCTTGCGATCGGGTTACGGCCCCGCGTAGCAATACGTCTACGCTGCTATTCAATTGGTCGGCGCTGCAAGTACTTCCCCCTTCCCGCTAATCGCAAACCATGCTATCGGCAGTAAGCATTTGCAAAGCCGTATCTCATATTTCAAGCCTGCACTGTAAATGAGGGGGTACACAATGGGTGACATTAGGATTAAAGGCACAACATACTATAATTTCCGTCCAAAGTCATACCGGCTTGAATAATGAGTTACAGGCTTGGAGGTCATTCAAGCCCTTAGGACTTTGAAAAAAAAATGGAGGTTGGATTCAAACGTCCTACGGCTTGGAGGTTGAAGCCCGTAGGACTTTAGGATGAAAATTGAACATGAAAACAACTATTTATTTTCTCGGATTTGATAGTTTGGGAATGTTGTGCTATTAATTCTAACACCTAAAATCACTTTCACTTCTAATAGAAGTACAGAGTGGCTTTTTTATAACCTTAATTAGTGCTACGTTTTAAAAGTAAGACCGTTGTGAGACCTCTTTGATGTAAGTAAGCTGTGATTTGCGTTTAGCCATTTACGGGCTTGACGGAGGGTAAATTGTAGCAATTGAATAGTGAATAGGGATTTCTTGCGTCCGCAACTCTTGCAAGATCAGAAGCTTTGACGTAAGTAAGCTGCCATTGAACAAATCGCAAGGGATCACAGCTAGAGGCTTGTATCCCGGTCGGAGGGCGCAAACGTAAGCCAATTGAATAGCCAAGTAGCTTGCGACCTCCACTTGCGGCGCAGCAGCTCACAAACGTAGAAATTGAATGAGGCCCAATGAGTCTCAGACGGGCACTCTTACATGGATTGCATATATTTAGCTTTACTCTCATTGTTTGTCATACATGAGACATGGTACAGGGGGTAAAGAAAAAAATCACTTCTTTACTCAGACCACATGCCACTTTATTTGTTTGGTCCTCCAGTAATGTGTCTTTTCTGCAATATACAGTATGTGCATATAGATAAAGGCCAGGGTTCCTCAGTGTGTGCATATATACAGTCAGGTAAAAGTCATGGGTTCCTATAATTTTATTTCTGGCTCCTAAATACTTTTTGAAAGTATAGGGATATTCAATATAAAATAAATGTAAGATTAGGTAGTACTTGCCATTTAAATTCTATAGTGCAGGGGTGAAGTGAAAAATCCCAGTACTGTAACATATATTCAGTTTGAGTAGATTAAGGAATAGTAGAGTATATATATATATATATATATATACACACACACACACATTATATTCAATGGTTAGTACATTAGTGATTCTATTTGAATGTCTAAAAAATAAGTTAATAAAGTTATTTCCTGCTTATATTTCTCAGAGATGCACAGCAATCTGGGAAAACTGGGCGGGGATAGAAGCGCTCCACTGTACATAGTACAACAGTGCAAAAAATGAATAGTACATTGGTGATTCTTCTAAAAATTTGAGCAGGAAATAAGTTTATTATTTTATTAAAATAACTGTTTTTCTTGGAATTCTGAGCAGGAACACATATGTCCTATTTACTATATATATATATATATATATATATATATATATATATGTATATATATATATATACACATACATATATATATATATATATATACATGGGGCGGAGCTACAGCCGGTGCCTTGCATCAGGGCCCATGCTCTGTGAGGGGCCCCTCAGCAGCAGCATTCACTCCCTCAAATCCCCCAGGGCCCTTTGTCACACCACTCACCACCATAAAGCTCCCTGCACTTCATTTACCCCCCCCCCCCCTTACTTGTGCCTTGCAGTCCCTGTCCCGTACCCATTGCTCAGAGGTTGGGTATCCTTCCCCTGCCGGATCCTCATACTGCAGGGTTACGTGGCATCATTAGGAATTCCCCCTCCCCTGCAGTATGAAGATCCGGTAGAGAGGTGTTTGGGACCATGATCTCCCATCATATTTGTTTTATGTTCTTTGATTTGTTCCCTGCTTCCTTTTGTCCATCTTGCTCCTGGCTGTCTATCTCTCACCCAGGCTCTGGTGGACAAACCCATTTGTCTCACTTTATCTTCTAGCTAGAATTTATAGAACACTTTATTAGTAAATTCTAATGCAAATTAAGGTTTTGAGCCAAAGTGCTAGGGGTTTGAATACCCCATATAAGAGACATGTGGCCACAAGACTCTTTGAAAAAGAGGGGGCAGACTTGATCTGCATTCAAGAGACACACTGGAAGAGAAATAATTGGATTTATTTTTCTAGTAAGATCTTTTCCCGGGGTATCGCTTCTAACTATAAGACAAAATCAAGAGGAGTGGCAATCTTGTTCAATAGTAAATTGAACATCAAAGAGGAATATCTAGAGCTGGATATTAATGCCAGATTTGTTTTGTGGATAGGCTCCATTGATAATCAGATATATACGATCCTGATTATATATTCCCAAATTCAAACCAAAACAGATGTATTAATAGCCTAGTAAAAAAAAATCATGAAAATGAAGAAGGGTTCTCTAATTATTTGTGGTGATTTGAATATCTGCTTTTACCATATAAGGATAGGAAATCGCTAATAAAACCTCGACCGGACGCACTTATGTTGAGGAAAGCGACTGCTATGAACAAAGCTTTAGTTATGTATAACTTATACAATACTTGGAGATCTTTTCACCAGGAGGAATTAGACTACACCTATTACTCAACCCAGTACAACACCTAGAACAACCTTGGAATCAGTTAAAACTATAGAAATCGTCCCGTTAGATTAGTCGGACCATGCAAGCATAATTCTTATGCTGGCCAAAGATCCAGATATCCCTAAGATAAGAACATTTAAAATGGATAATACCTTCTGATGATAGAGATAAACTGGCGAAAGAAATAGATACTTTCTTCAAACTAAATACAGGCTCGGTTGATTCTCCTATCGTCCTTTGGAACTCTTAGATAGCTGTTATAAGAGGGACTTTGTTGTCCTGGGCTGCAACAAAAAGGAAAGCCAGAGGAACATCATTAAGAGATTTATATATTCTTCTTAATACATATCAACAAAGCAATCAACTAGCTCCATCAGAAATAACGGCAAAGCAGATCTCAAATGTTCAAAGGTAGATTAGGAAAATCACACAACTTCGAATTGACAAAAAAATATGGCAGCATCAACAAAACTACTATAACTTTGGTAACAAAGTGAGTAAGACGTTATCTAACAAATGAAAACCTCTTCAGACACAAAGAAGAATAGGTAAAATTATAAACACAAAGAGGAAGATATGTACTATTCCTCAAGATATTGGGGCGGCTTTCGCACAATATTACACTTCCATATACAATCTTAAGAACAAACCAAATTTTCTAAAGCCCTCAGCCAAAAATATAGAGGAATTAATCCTCCTAAAATTTTCTCAGAGGTTCTAAGCTCCTTAGAAAAAAAGAGATTAAAGAGATTATATTGAGCCTACCCACAAACAAAACTCCAGGACCCGACGGTTTTGACGTGTATTATAAGATCTTTTCTCCATCCTTGGTGAGTTACCTTCTAAATTGTTTAAATAAAATTGGATCTACAGGAATACCCCCAGCTGAAATGTTAGTGTCCAGAATTATAAATATACCCAAAAAGGTACAAATGTAACTGACATCAAAAACACTGATATCAAAATGTATGCTAGCATATTAGCGAACCGCTTGAAACCACTTCTTGCAGAACTGATTGACTTTGATCAATTAGGTTTTCTTACTAACAGGAACTGAGCCGATAAACTAGGAAATTATTTAATCTCAATCCCAGTAGAGGCCCTGTCACTTGATGCCGAAAAGGCATTTGACAGTGTGACGAGATCAGTCTCGTCACTGCGAATTGGAGAAGCTTGGAGGCCCAGATTCTGCCGTTTGACTACGGCCCATGTTGACTTTCCCCCTACAAAGACATAGAAGCCATACTCCATTTGGTCAGAAAGGACTGTGATCTAACTTTTGAACCACTGGACCAATTTGTATAATTTTGACACATGTTTGTATTTGGAGTATGCTGATTCTGAAAATGTATGTTTTATGTGAATGTGATGCATACTTTTAAAGTTATGAAAAATGTGTAGAAATGTGTTACAGATTCTGACCATCCCCCCATTAGGTAAACACAGGGTGTCGCCAGGACTTGAACAAAGGGCCAGTGTATGGGGTTTCCCCAGGGGCATAGTCCAGGAGGAAACAGGAAGTGTCCACGGGGACAGTCTGGGTGAGAATGAGCATAGTAGCCACGCCTGGGGGGTGGCCCATGGGAGGAGTCTCATGGTTCCTACGTACGGACCCTGTCTGATTGGCCATAGGTAATTAGGGGTTGACCAAAGGTAGTCACTGCCCCTACGGTGTATGTGGAAATGTTTTTTTTATACATGTCTTTGTTTTAATAAAGAAGTGAGTTCACTGCTTGACCCTCAACCACAGAGCTTATGTCTCATGCTTGGGGGAATTCATGGGATGCTGTTGCAGACTGACTGCCAGAAGTGTAAGCATCTTGGGGGGTGCTTTCCTGTTCAGCTGCTAGCGGCTATTCGTGAGGTTCCAGTTCAAGGCTTGCAGTATATTCCCCTAGGATCCAGTTCTTGGGGGATTGGGTGTCCTGCAGTAGCTGTCCCTATATCACTGGACGGGCGGATCGGCTAAAACGGCCTGGGCGCCCCCTTCTATGTGTGGGGGGTACCGTTACACTGGTGGCAAGCGGCGGAATTGTTCCCACAGCCAGAAGGACAGCTACAGGAGACACCATTCTGTGGATTTACAAGTTGGGGGCAACGCATGTCCCAGTACAGCGACCCTAAAAGCAGCAGAATGGAACCAGCAGTGCTATACGAGGATGAGGACCTGGATGGCCGGGATGCATTAAGGAAAGGCATCTGGTACCAGGCCCTGGATAATGTACAATACCAGCGGGGTGAGAGTCTCCCCAGTGAAGAGCAGCGGTTGCAGAAGCAAGTGGCCCTGCGCATGCCCTTCCTGGGAGAGCAGCCCCTTGAGGAATGGGTGGAGGAACTAAAGCTCCGTGCATGGCAGGAGCTATGGCTGGAGGATGCCTACCAGGCGCTCTGGTGGTATATGGCACAGTATATACCCTGGACAGCCGAGCATGACAAGCCAGAGGGAGAGGAGTTTGATGGTCCTGGCTTGTTATGGCAGTCATTTGCAGAGCCTGACTTCGGGAGCCCTGCGCAGACCAGACTTGAGGATATTTTCTATGAGAGGGAGGCTAGGCATGACTGGGATGACCCCCATGAGGTAGAGCAAGACCTTGTTCACCTAGCAACCCTGGAGTGGGAACTGGAGAAGGACTACCAAGATCTCTTCCACTCCATTGGGAAGGCTCAGCATTACAACAAGGTGAGAGACCCAGATCCAGACCCCTTCAGCTGGGAAGATATTGTAGAGGTTTATTGGGAGGAACCCAAGGCGGCAGGTGGAGATGGGACCGAGGTCTCTCCACCGGCCCTACAGGGATGCTGGGTGGCTAGCCCAGATCCCCAGTACCAATGTGAAGTGCAGGGAGTGGAGAGCATTGTCTCCCCTCCCCAGTGGAAGTGTACCTTGCAAGGAGAGGAGAGCAGCGTCCTCCCTCCCCAGCGTCAGGGTGAGCTGCAGGGAATTGAGAGCTCAGACTCCATTCTCCTGCAACAGGGCTGTTTAGCCAAAGGGGAGACCGTCGGTCTCCCCCCCCTACAACCAGGCCCCAAACAGGCTACTTCCGTGGTAGCGCTGGCACCAGGGCAGAGCACCGCTGGTCTCTGCCCACTCAGCAACCCACCAAGGCAGCTTACCAGTGCCCAGCACAGCCGTGGTGAGGCACCTGGACATGGAAAAGTTTCTCTGTAGCCTTGTTTTCGTTTTGTTCGACGGCCATTTTTTCTCTCGCTTAGGTGATTTTCGGCAGTTTAAACTCGTTTTTTGGACTTAAATGGACGTGTAAATTAACTTTTCGAGGTGCCGGATGCTCCCCCTTGCTGTAAGTAAGCTTTTTATGTGTTCGTTGTGTTTAATTCTTGTGTTTCTGATGTTTTCATGTGCTGCATTTTCGGCCGGTTTTGCGTTTTGGGTATGGGTCATTTGGCGGCCGTATTTTTTTGCGAGGAACGCAGTTGTTTTTTTTCTAAGTCATGCGTGTGTGTATTAGCCGATGTTGGATCTTCCACCACCGCAAATGCGGCCTCTCGCTTTGCGAGGGTCCTCATTTGCGGACAAACACAGCCGACGTGGGATGCTCCACCACCGCAAATGCGGCCCCTCGCTTCGCGAGGATCCACATTTGCGGGGAACTGCGGCCCTTGCTTTGCGAGGGACGCAGTTCTTGAGGGCTCGCTGCGCGAGCCAGCAAGCGTGAGCAACGGCTCGTATGCTCACAACTATATATGTGATATATATATATATATATATATATACGCACTCCCACACATATGTGTGTATATATACTGTACCTATATATCTATTGTCTTTTTAAAACTCTATTCCCCCCAGTTATTTTTTGATTCCCATGCCCTAGACTATATCATCAGGTTGCTCTCCCAATCCCACCCAACGCGCTTTTCTCCACTCTTTACATGGAGTCATCAGAGGAAGATTTTGAATAAACTTAGTTATTCCAGATACTAATCTGCCTTCACCAAACAATATAGTGTTTTATTTACCCTGCATCCATGATATTCTTGCCAAGATTTCTTCCAGACACTCATTTGCAAACAATGAAAAGAACAACCTGTATCTTCCTTGCTGTGAAATCTGCTACGTAAAATAACAATGAATCTAAAAGTTTCAGGAAAACTTTTCTTTTCACTTTTAAAAAGTTGTGTATTCAGTAGCCAACAGATTGAGAAGAGCCTCAAGGCATTGAAAGGCTTTCAATCATCATTGAAGGAGGTCTTGGTAGAGGGACATAATCACAAAAGTTGCACTTTAAATGAAATATATATCAGCACATTCACTAGAATGTCCCTTTTTAGGTAGAAACATAGATATAAAAGGCAAACTGAAGCTGACATATGTGCTCAGCACTATGAATTAGAGAGTAGAAAATCATGTTCTAAAGTTGGTTAATTACTTTTTTAATTAATTAAGAATTGACTTAGTGTGTCATTGTTTAATTATTGCTTTTGTAGTCCCTGAAAACTTCCCACAAGAAGCTACAGATAATGGGCCTCATTCAATTCGGGGCCATAACCAGGCCGCAAGTCGGCGATTCCTTGCGATCGGGTTACAATACGTCTACGCTGCTATTCAATTGGTCGGCGCTGCAAGTACTTCCCCCTTCCCGCTAATCGCAAACCATGCTATCGGCAGTAAGCATTTGCAAAGCAGTATCTCATATTTCAAGCCTGCACTGTAAATGAGGGGGTACACAATGGGTGACATTAGGATTAAAGGCACAACATAGTATAATTTCCATCCAAAGTCCTACCGGCTTGAATAATGAGTCATTCAAGTCCTTAGGACTTTGAAAAAAAAAATGGAGGTTGGATTCAAACGTCCTACGGCTTGGAGGTTGAAGCCCGTAGGACTTTAGGATGAAAATTGAACATGAAAACAACTATTTATTTTCTCGGATTTGATAGTTTGGGAATGTTGTGCTATTAATTCTACCACCTAAAATCACTTTCACTTCTAATAGAAGTACAGGGTGGCTTTTTTATAACCTTAATTAGTGCTACGTTTGGAAAGTAAGACCGTTGTGAGACCTCTTTGATGTAAGTAAGCTGTGATTTGCGTTTAGCCATTTACGGGCTTGACGGAGGGTAAATTGTAGCAATTGAATAGTGAATAGGGATTTCTTGCGTCCGCAACTCTTGCAAGATCAGAAGCTTTGACGTAAGTAAGCTGCCATTGAACAAATCGCAAGGGATCACAGCTAGAGGCTTGTATCCCGGTCGGAGGCCGCAAACGTAAGCCAATTGAATAGCCAAGTAGCTTGCGACCTCCACTTGCGGCGCAGCAGCTCACAAACGTAGAAATTGAATGAGGCCCAATGAGTCTCAGACGGGCACTCTTACATGGATTGCATATATTTAGCTTTACTCTCATTGTTTGTCATACATGAGACATGGTACAGGGGGTAAAGAAAAAAATCACTTCTTTACTCAGACCACATGCCACTTTATTTGTTTGGTCCTCCAGTAATGTGTCTTTTCTGCAATATACAGTATGTGCTTATAAATAAAGGCCAGGGTTCCTCAGTGTGTGCATATATACAGTCAGGTAAAAGTCATGGGTTCCTATAATTTTATTTCTGGCTCCTAAATACTTTTTGAAAGTATAGGGATATTCAATATAAAATAAATGTAAGATTAGGTAGTACTTGCCATTTAAATTCTATAGTGCAGGAGTGAAGTGAAAAATCCCAGTACTGTAACATATATTCAGTTTGAGTAGATTAAGGAATAGTAGAGTATATATATATATATATATATATATATATATATATATATATATATACACACACACACACATTATATTCAATGGTTAGTACATTAGTGATTCTATTTGAATGTCTAAAAAATAAGTTAATAAAGTTATTTCCTGCTTATATTTCTCAGAGATGCACAGCAATCTGGGAAAACTGGGCGGGGATAGAAGCGCTCCACTGTACATAGTACAACAGTGCAAAAAATGAATAGTACATTGGTAATTCTTCTAAAAATTTGAGCAGGAAATAAGTTTATTATTTTATTAAAATTACTGTTTTTCTTGTAATTCTGAGCATGAACACATATGTCCTATTTACTATATATATATATATATATATATATATATATGTATATATATATATATACACATACATATATATATATATATATATACATGGGGCGGAGCTACAGCCGGTGCCTTGCATCAGGGCCCATGCTCTGTGAGGGGCCCCTCAGCAGCAGCATTCACTCCCTCAAATCCCCCAGGGCCCTTTGTCACACCACTCACCACCCTAAAGCTCCCTGCACTTCATTTACCCCCCCCCCCCCTTACTTGTGCCTTGCAGTCCCTGTGCCGTACCCATTGCTCAGAGGTTGGGTATCCTTCCCCTGCCGGATCCTCATACTGCAGGGTTACGTGGCATCATTAGGAATTCCCCCTCCCCTGCAGTATGAAGATCCGGTAGAGAGGTGTTTGGGACCATGATCTCCCATCATATTTGTTTTATGTTCTTTGATTTGTTCCCTGCTTCCTTTTGTCCATCTTGCTCCTGGCTGTCTATCTCTCACCCAGGCTCTGGTGGACAAACCCATTTGTCTCACTTTATCTTCTAGCTAGAATTTATAGAACACTTTATTAGTAAATTCTAATGCAAATTAAGGTTTTGAGCCAAAGTGCTAGGGGTTTGAATACCCCATATAAGAGACATGTGGCCACAAGACTCTTTGAAAAAGAGGGGGCAGACTTGATCTGCATTCAAGAGACACACTGGAAGAGAAATAATTGGATTTATTTTTCTAGTAAGATCTTTTCCCGGGGTATCGCTTCTAACTATAAGACAAAATCAAGAGGAGTGGCAATCTTGTTCAATAGTAAATTGAACATCAAAGAGGAATATCTAGAGCTGGATAATAATGCCAGATTTGTTTTGTGGATAGGCTCCATTGATAATCAGATATATACGATCCTGATTATATATTCCCAAATTCAAACCAAAACAGATGTATTAATAGCCTAGTAAAAAAAAATCATGAAAATGAAGAAGGGTTCTCTAATTATTTGTGGTGATTTGAATATCTGCTTTTACCATATAAGGATAGGAAATCGCTAATAAAACCTCGACCGGACGCACATATGTTGAGGAAAGCGACTGCTATGAACAAAGCTTTAGTTATGTATAACTTATACGATACTTGGAGATCTTTTCACCAGGAGGAATTAGACTACACCTATTACTCAACCCAGTACAACACCTAGAACAACCTTGGAATCAGTTAAAACTATAGAAATCGGCCCGTTAGATTAGTCGGACCATGCAAGCATAATTCTTATGCTGGCCAAAGATCCAGATATCCCTAAGATAAGAACATTTAAAATGGATAATACCAACTGATGATAGAGATAAACTGGCGAAAGAAATAGATACTTTCTTCAAACTAAATACAGGCTCGGTTGATTCTCCTATCGTCCTTTGGAACTCTCAGATAGCTGTTATAAGAGGGACTTTGTTGTCCTGGGCTGCAACAAAAAGGAAAGCCAGAGGAACATCATTAAGAGATTTATATATTCTTCTTAATACATATCAACAAAGCAATCAACTAGCTCCATCAGAAATAACGGCAAAGCAGATCTCAAATGTTCAAAGGTAGATTAGGAAAATCACACAACTTCGAATTGACAAAAAAATATGGCAGCATCAACAAAACTACTATAACTTTGGTAACAAAGTGAGTAAGACGTTATCTAACAAATGAAAACCTCTTCAGACACAAAGAAGAATAGGTAAAATTATAAACACAAAGAGGAAGATATGTACTATTCCTCAAGATATTGGGGCGGCTTTCGCACAATATTACACTTCCATATACAATCTTAAGAACAAACCAAATTTTCTAAAGCCCTCAGCCAAAAATATAGAGGAATTAATCCTCCTAAAATTTTCTCAGAGGTTCTAAGCTCCTTAGAAAAAAAGAGATTAAAGAGATTATATTGAGCCTACCCACAAACAAAACTCCAGGACCCGACGGTTTTGACGTGTATTATAAGATCTTTTCTCCATCCTTGGTGAGTTACCTTCTAAATTGTTTAAATAAAATTGGATCTACAGGAATACCCCCAGCTGAAATGTTAGTGTCCAGAATTATAAATAACCCCCAAAAAGGTACAAATGTAACTGACATCAAAAACACTGATATCAAAATTTATGCTAGCATATTAGCGAACCGCTTGAAACCACTTCTTGCAGAACTGATTGACTTTGATCAATTAGGTTTTCTTACTAACAGGAACTGAGCCGATAAACTAGGAAATTATTTAATCTCAATCCCAGTAGAGGCCCTGTCACTTGATGCCGAAAAGGCATTTGACAGTGTGACGAGATCAGTCTCGTCACTGCGAATTGGAGAAGCTTGGAGGCCCAGATTCTGCCGTTTGACTACGGCCCATGTTGACTTTCCCCCTACAAAGACATAGAAGCCATACTCCATTTGGTCAGAAAGGACTGTGATCTAACTTTTGAACCACTGGACCAATTTGTATAATTTTGACACATGTTTGTATTTGGAGTATGCTGATTCTGAAAATGTATGTTTTATGTGAATGTGATGCATACTTTTAAAGTTATGAAAAATGTGTAGAAATGTGTTACAGATTCTGACCATCCCCCCATTAGGTAAACACAGGGTGTCGCCAGGACTTGAACAAAGGGCCAGTGTATGGGGTTTCCCCAGGGGCATAGTCCAGGAGGAAACAGGAAGTGTCCACGGGGACAGTCTGGGTGAGAATGAGCATAGTAGCCACGCCTGGGGGGTGGCCCATGGGAGGAGTCTCATGGTTCCTACGTACGGACCCTGTCTGATTGGCCATAGGTAATTAGGGGTTGACCAAAGGTAGTCACTGCCCCTACGGTGTATGTGGAAATGTTTTTTTTATACATGTCTTTGTTTTAATAAAGAAGTGAGTTCACTGCTTGACCCTCAACCACAGAGATTATGTCTCATGCTTGGGGGAATTCATGGGATGCTGTTGCAGACTGACTGCCAGAAGTGTAAGCATCTTGGGGGGTGCTTTCCTGTTCAGCTGCTAGCAGCTATTCGTGAGGTTCCAGTTCAAGGCTTGCAGTATATTCCCCTAGGATCCAGTTCTTGGGGGATTGGGTGTCCTGCAGTAGCTGTCCCTATATCACTGGACGGGCGGATCGGCTAAAACGGCCTGGGCGCCCCCTTCTATGTGTGGGGGGTACCGTTACACTGGTGGCAAGCGGCGGAATTGTTCCCACAGCCAGAAGGACAGCTACAGGAGACACCATTCTGTGGATTTACAAGTTGGGGGCAACGCATGTCCCAGTACAGCGACCCTAAAAGCAGCAGAATGGAACTAGCAGTGCTATACGAGGATGAGGACCTGGATGGTCGGGATGCATTAAGGAAAGGCATCTGGTACCAGGCCCTGGATAATGTACAATACCAGCGGGGTGAGAGTCTCCCCAGTGAAGAGCAGCGGTTGCAGAAGCAAGTGGCCCTGCGCATGCCCTTCCTGGGAGAGCAGCCCCTTGAGGAATAGGTGGAGGAACTAAAGCTCCATGCATGGCAGGAGCTATGGCTGGAGGATGCCTACCAGGCGCTCTGGTGGTATATGGCACAGTATATACCCTGGACAGCCGAGCATGACAAGCCAGAGGGAGAGGAGTTTGATGGTCCTGGCTTGTTATGGCAGTCATTTGCAGAGCCTGACTTCGGGAGCCCTGCGCAGACCAGACTTGAGGATATTTTCTATGAGAGGGAGGCTAGGCATGACTGGGATGACCCCCATGAGGTAGAGCAAGACCTTGTTCACCTAGCAACCCTGGAGTGGGAACTGGAGAAGGACTACCAAGATCTCTTCCACTCCATTGGGAAGGCTCAGCATTACAACAAGGTGAGAGACCCAGATCCAGACCCCTTCAGCTGGGAAGATATTGTAGAGGTTTATTTGGAGGAACCCAAGGCGGCAGGTGGAGATGGGACCGAGGTCTCTCCACCGGCCCTACAGGGATGCTGGGTGGCTAGCCCAGATCCCCAGCGCCAGTGTGACGTGCAGGGAGTGGAGAGCATTGTCTCCCCTCCCCAGTGGAAGTGTACCTTGCAAGGAGAGGAGAGCAGCGTCCTCCCTCCCCAGCGTCAGGGTGAGCTGCAGGGAATTGAGAGCTCAGACTCCATTCTCCAGCAACAGGGCTGTTTAGCCAAAGGGGAGACCGTCGGTCTCCCCCCCCTACAACCAGGCCCCAAACAGGCTACTTCCGTGGTAGCGCTGGCACCAGGGCAGAGCACCGCTGGTCTCTGCCCACTCAGCAACCCACCAAGGCAGCTTACCAGTGCCCAGCACAGCCGTGGTGAGGCACCTGGACATGGACAAGTTTCTCCTCTACCCAGGTGTAGTAACCAGTTATTGTGGGTGGGCTGTACTGTTGATTGTGTTTTGTGGGTGGCCTTCTGGACTAATCAGGAATCTGACCGGCGGAAGGTCAGATATCCTGTTAGTCTGTTTGGAAAGGGGGAGAAATGTGACAAGATCAGTCTCGTCACTGCGAATTGGAGAAGCTTGGAGGCCCACATTCTGCCGTTTGACTACGGCCCATGTTGACTTTCCCCCTACAAAGACATAGAAGCCATACTCCATTTGGTCAGAAAGGACTGTGATCTAACTTTTGAACCACTGGACCAATTTGTATAATTTTGACACATGTTTGTATTTGGAGTATGCTGATTCTGAAAATGTATGTTTTATGTGAATGTGATGCATACTTTTAAAGTTATGAAAAATGTGTAGAAATGTGTTACAGATTCTGACCATCCCCCCATTAGGTAAACACAGGGTGTCGCCAGGACTTGAACAAAGGGCCAGTGTATGGGGTTTCCCCAGGGGCATAGTCCAGGAGGAAACAGGAAGTGTCCACGGGGACAGTCTGGGTGAGAATGAGCATAGTAGCCACGCCTGGGGGGTGGCCCATGGGGGGAGTCTCATGGTTCCTACGTACGGACCCTGTCTGATTGGCCATAGGTAATTAGGGGTTGACCAAAGGTAGTCACTGCCCCTACAGTGTATGTGGAAATGTTTTTTTTATACATGTCTTTCTTTTAATAAAGAAGTGAGTTCACTGCTTGACCCTCAACCACAGAGCTTGTGTCTCGTGCTTGGGGGAATTCATGGGATGCTGTTGCAGACTGACTGCCAGGAGTGTAAGCATCTTGGGGGGTGCTTTCCTATTCAGCTGCTAGCGGCTATTCGTGAGGTTCCAGTTCAAGGCTTGCAGTATATTCCCCTAGGATCCAGTTCTTGGGGGATTGGGTGTCCTGCAGTAGCTGTCCCTATATCACTGGACGGGCGGATCGGCTAAAACGGCCTGGGCGCCCCCTTCTATGTGTGGGGGGTACCGTTACAGACAGGGTCGCCTGGGACTTCCTTGATAAAGTGTTATTAAAGTTCGGTTTTGGTGAAAGAGTGAGCAGGGCTATTAAAGCATTGTATTCCCATGTCACAGCTTGGGTCTCTGGAATAGGCTTTGATTCAGAAGTTTTTTAATTGACGAATGGGACCAGACAGGGCTGCCCATTGTATATAGAGCCTCTGGAACAACTAATTAGATCAGACAATAGTTACATAGTTACATAGTTACATAGTATTTAAGGTTGAAAAAGACTTTCAGTCCATCAAGTTCAACCTTTTAAGATCTCCTTTGATCTGCAATATGCGGATTAACTATTAATTCATTAGTTGTTAATTAATTATTAATCAATTATTTAATGGTTTTTTTTTTTTTTTATTATTATTATTAATTCGTCCAGAGGAAGGCAAATAGAAAAAAATAAAATAAAAAATAAAACAAGCGAGACATAGCCAAATGTCTAAAGGGGAAATGTAAAAAATTTGGATCATTACTGTCTCTCTAATTATCCATGATAACCCTGAATACCCTTTTTAATTAGAAATAAATCTAGTCCCCTTTTAAAGTTATCTATCGAATCTGCTGTCACCACCTCCTCTGGTAGAGAATTCCACAGATTAACCACCCTTACTGTGAAGAACCCTTTTCTTTCTTTGAGGTGGAATCTTTTTACTTCTAACCTCAAGGGATGTCCTCTTGTCAGTTGAAAACCTCTTGGCACAAAAAGCTCCCCCGACAAATCTGTATACTGACCCTGGATGTATTTATATAAGGTAATCATATCTCCTCTTAGACGCCTTTTTTCTAGAGAAAATAAGTTTAATTTGGTTAGTCTTTCTTCATAACTTAGCCCCTCCATTCCCCTTATTAGTTTGGTTGCCCTTCTCTGTACCTTTTCCAGCTCTAAAATGTCCTTTTTATGAAGTGGTGCCCAAAATTGTACTCCATATTCCAAATGAGGGCGTACTAAAGATTTGTATAGTGGCAGAATTATATTTGCTTCCCTGGCTTCTATACCTTTCTTAATACATGCTAATATTTTATTTGCCTTTGCAGCTGCTGCTTGGCTTTGAGCACTGTTACCTAGGTGGTTGTCCACAAGCACTCCCAAATCCCTTTCAATATCTGATACACCTAGATTTGCTCCATTAAGATTATAAATTGCATGGCTATTTTTCCTTCCCAGATGCATAACCTTACATTTATTCGTATTAAATCTCATCTGCCATTTAGATGCCCATTCCTCAATTTTATGTAAATCCCCTTGGAGGGAAAGCACATCATTATCTGATTTAATTACCTTGCACAACTCTGTGTCATCAGCGAAAATGGAGACCCCACACTCCAATCCTACCTCTAAGTCATTAATAAATATGTTAAAAAGGAGAGGACCTAATACTGAACCCTGAGGAACCCCACTTACCACATTAGTCCAATCGGAGTATGTTCCATTTACAACAACCCTTTGCTTCCTGTCTTTTAGCCAGCTCTCAATCCATGAGCAGATATTTACTGCAATTCCTGTATCCCTTAGTTTGCCCAATAGTCTCCCATGTGGCACTGTATCAAAAGCCTTTGCAAAATCCAAAAAGACTACATCCACTGAGTTACCTTGATCCAGGTTCCTACTAACCTCCTCATAGAAACTAATTAGATTTGTTTGACATGACCTATCCCTCATAAACCCATGTTGACTCCTACTTATAATCCTGTTCAAATAGACATATTCTTGTATATTATCCCTTATTAACCCTTCTAAAAGCTTCCCCACTACAGAAGTGAGGCTCACTGGTCTATAATTCCCCGGATTTGCTCTTGCTCCCTTTTTAAATATAGGTATCACATCAGCTTTTCTCCAGTCATCTGGTAGAGACCCTGTGTTGAGTGAATCTTGAAAAATTAAATATAATGGTTTGGCTATTACAGAACCCAGTTCCCTTAGTACCCTTGGATGTATTCCATCAGGACCCGGGGCTTTATTAACATTTATTTTTTCCAACCTCTTTTGGATTACTTCCTGTGTTAACCAATTATTTGGCAAAGGTAGTGTAGCCCCATTATGTCGCAGTGTCCCAACCACTGGTACCTCCCTTGTGTATACCGAGGAAAAGAACCTATTTAGCTCATCTGCCTTTTCCTGGTCACTAATTTTCAGATGGCCTGTTTCCCATTGTAATGTTCCTATAGCTTCCTTCCTCGCCTTCTTCCCATTAATAAACTTAAAAAATATTTTAGGGTTAGTCTTACTCTCTTTTGCAATTAATTTTTCATTTTCTATTTTAGCCAGTCTAATCGCGCTTTTGCAAGCCTTGTTGATTTCCTTGTATTCCCGTAAAGCAGTCTCTGTCCCCTCTTGTTTGTATAATTTAAATGCCTGTTTTTTACTCCGTATCTTGATCTTTAAATCATTGTTAAGCCACATGGGTTGTGATTTACTGCTTTTACTTTTATTCCCACACGGTATATGCCGATGTGTATGTATATTTAGTAAGGATTTAAATGTTGTCCATTTATGTTCAGTGTTTTTACCTATCAGTTCTCTGTCCCAGTCTATACTTTGTATTGCTGCCCTTAGACCGTTAAAATCTGCCCTTTTAAAATTAAGAGTTTTTGTTGGCCCCTTAAAATGTTGTTTTTTTAATTCAATCTCAAATGAGACTGTGTTGTGATCACTGTTTCCCAAAGGTTGCCCTATTTCAACATTTGATACAATATCAATATTATTTGTAATGAGTAAATCTAAGATAGCTTCATTTCTAGTAGGCTCCTGTATAACCTGGGCCAGATAATGATCCCTGAGTGTACTCAAGAACCTGCTCCCCTTAGCTGAACTGCTGGTCTCATTTATCCAGTTTATTTCAGGGTAATTAAAATCTCCCATTATTAGAACTTGCCCGTGCTTAGCTGCATTTCCAATCTGTAACAATAATTGTATTTCCTCACTTTCAGCTATATTTGGGGGTTTATAGCATACTCCTACTAATATTCTTTTGGAATTTGCTGCTCCGCTATTTAACTCTACCCACAAACATTCAACTTTATCACTAGGTCCACCATAAATATCTTCTCTGACTATAGCCTTAAATTCAGGCTTAACATACAGACAAATCCCTCCTCCTCGTTTACCATTGCCTCTATCTTTCCTAAATAGGTTATAACCATCCAGATTAACAGTCCAGTCATGAGATTCATCCCACCACGTTTCGGTAATGCCTATTAAATCCCATTTTTCATTAATTGCTAATAATTCTAACTCTCCCATTTTTCCTGGCAAGCTTCTGGCATTAGCAAGCATACACCTTATGTTATGAGTCTGTAGTTCTGAAGTGCCTGCCACTGAACTTGAATTACTTAGTACTACCTCCATATTGACTATACTACCCCTCCCCCCATCTCCTCCCCCATGAGTTGTTAATTCATCCCTTATACCCTCTACACTTTCTACCCCATTACTTATATCTAGTCCCTCCCCCCCACCTACTAATAACAGTGAGGGTATCAAAACGGGTTTAATCAAAAGCAAAATTACACTCTTTGCTGACGATATTGTGGTAACAGTAACCAATCCTATAAGATCAATACAGCATCTGTTGCTCGATATCAAAACTTATAGCTATTTATCATGTTATAAACTAAACCCCTCCAAGTCCAACATACTTTATCTTAACTTAGATTTGGACTCTAAAATACAAAATTTTGATTGGAATTCCAATACTTTTTCATACTTGGGCATACATTTTTTCCCTGACCCGGGTCCTTTGGTTTTAAGAAACTTTGAAAGGCTCCATAATCAAGTAAATAGCATTTTTACTAACTGGAGGCGATTAACCGTCGCATGGATGGGACGAATCGCAGCTATAAAGATGGTAGTCCTGCCTGAGATCACATATATGCCCCGCTGCGTTCCATCCTGTGTACCGAGGTTTATTATAATAAAAATCCAAAGAGCCCTGGATAATTTCATCCTCAGAGACAAGAGAGCACGCATTAACAAAGATGTCCTACAGATGAACTACATTAAAGGCTGGCTATCTTCCCCCAATGTTTTTGTCTGCCAGGAAGCTATTAATGCAAAGCATTTATTTAGCTTCTCTGGTATGGAACATAGATTTAAATACTTATTGATAGAAAATTCAATGGTCAGCCAAATCAGTTTGAGCTTTCTTCCATGGCTCAAGACGATAAATATCAAGGTTAGATCAGCTCTTTCAATGAGCGTTCAATCGTTGCTGAAAATCTAGCAAAAAACTAAAGATGGATATAACCTATTACCTTTTCAATTAGCAATTATCCCTTTACAATATTCAGAATTTCTATTCCCCCCTGGGTTTAAAAACTGTCGGAATAATGGAGAATTAAAAATGCCTTGGAGATTTATATGACAATGATTTGTTTATATCTTTTGAAAAGCTAAAAGAAGAAAATAAAATTACATCTCAGTGGCTGAACTATTCCACCCTTTGTCGAACCATTTGTTATTCAGATTTCAAGCTGGGTAAACTGAGAGTTATTACCCAATTTGAAAAAAAATATTTTGTCGGACTCAAACTTCTCTATTTCTAGATGCCTTCGTTATTTAAGTTCGGAAAAAGAAAAGGTTAGACACCTTCAATTTTAAAATGGGAGATAGACCTCAATAACAACTGGGATGAATATAGGTGGTTTGGGGCTTTTTCATTGACAAAAAGTACTTTAAAGTCAGTCTATTTACGAGAAATGTATTTCAAGATCCATCAGAGATGGTATATAGTCCCTGGCTTTTTTGAAAAGGTTGCAACTAATATGATTGAAAGTCCACATATGGTGGACCTGTAAATATGTAAAAAAAATGTGGATGAGTTGATTTGAAAAAAAATCTCTAATTATTTATAAAAGTTTTAACTTATCTCCTGAAATTGCTCTGTTTCACATATTTTCCTCTTCTTTATCTAATTCGGAAACTAACATTATAATTAATGTTCTTATGGTAGCCAAGTGGCTAGTAGTAAACAATTGGAGAAGCCCTAATATACCCCTATGGTCAACATTAGAAACAATTATGGACCGGAATAGGTTCTCAGAATTAGACTCTCAGGACCTGCTGAACTCATCGGCAAGAGGAGGTAGTAATGACCACTGGTTATTATGGGACAGGTTCAAATAATAATTAGATCTGTATTAAAATATATTGTGTATGAGGCCACTGCAAGATGATGTGGGTGGCTCGCACCAGGGTCTGGGTATTAGAGGGGTCCTGGAGAGGGAATGGTGGTGTTTTGTTTCACTTTGTTTTGTTTGCTATGTTCTGGTATGGGTAATTGTATTTATCCAAGTATTTTTTACCTTTAATGTTTACTACCGCATTTTTTTTTTCTTTCTTGAACTAGTATAATGTAGTGTGCGAACAATAGGACTATTATCAGTAATATCACTACTCTCCACCTTACAGAATGTTTTGCACGTTTCTTATATTCTATGTAAGTTTCTATGTTGGGCTTAAAAATAATAATGTTATTAAACTTAGCGACAAGACTGAGTAATTAAGAAAATGCATATATGGAAACCAAGAAAGTTCGAAAATGAAATGAAGGGAAAAAGAGAAAAGGGCAAGGAAAGACAGAGGAAGAAGAGGTAAAGAAAGAGAAAGAAAGAAGAAAAGGGAAAAGAAAAAGAAGTGAGATACTGTATATTCACACTCACACATATATATATATATATATATATATACTGTATACTAGCAAATTGCCCGTCAAAAAATGACGGTCATAAAATTGTAAGGCAGGTAATGCTGTTGCTGCCACATAATGTAAAGCTTTTGGTCCTCTGAGCACCTTCTGCGCTCATTGCGAGCCTCTCCCCTGCTGTTCTTTTGTTGGTCTGAGCACCTTCGTTCGGTGCTCATTGCAAGCCCCGCAAATCCCGTTTTTCTTTGCAAAGTGTTACAGGCCGTAATTTTCCAAGCTATTTTTTCAAACTGCTATGGGTCTCACATTGTGAATTGTATAATTGAGATTTCTTTTGATCTGTAGTCCCGCGGGTTGTAGGGATAAGCGCGCTCATCTCTACCAGTGCAGTGAATGCCTTCGACGGTCACTGCCTAAGTCGTGCGGGGTCGCAGGGATGATCGCCTATGGCGCTCATCTCCACCAGCGCAAGGAGCGCCTTCGGCACTCCTTGCCTGCAACTGCCTGCAACTGCGGCCCTCGCAAGCTTTAGCAACAACCCGCAATGCTCACAACTATATATATATATGTATACATAAATAAAACAAAAAAAAAAGAAAATATATATATATATAGTGACAAGGATGGCCGTGTAGAACTGTGGTATCTTGCACGAATCTATAGCGTATAGTGCAGGAAACCAGTTTATTAAAGTGCAAAAACAAACTGAAGCAGTAACTCGTCGACATAAACTTACTGACTGACGTACAGGAACACCCTGACTAGCCCTGTGCAGCTTATCTGGAAGCTTCAGTATGCAGTACAGTGCTCACAGGTATAGTATCACATCAGTATCCCACAGGTCCATGAAACAATGATTTCCTCTCAGTCCCCAGCAGAGTAGGTATGGCATAAAACAGCAATTTACTAGGACTGTGGTCCTCTTTGATTACCACACTTACCGTGTACTCCAGACTCTCTCTCTCAGGTTTCTGGTATCCGGCAGGACTTGGTATTTGCATCTCTAGGAGACAGGTTCAGCACTAAAACATCTTAGGACGCCTATACATACCTCGGGAGGCTTGAAGGTCGATTGGTTTACCAAGTTGTGTGATGCTTTTCCCTTATCCAAAAACATTGTGAACTTTTAACACAAATCAATTTCATCAAAAAACGAAATATATGATTCTTTGGGAAAGAGATGTAGGTCATAATATAGACTGGGGAGAGTGGCATAGGTCCTGGTGCACCCTCACAAAAGGGTCTTATAACTTCAGCATATTAGAGACCTCCATTAAAGTCTTGCATAAAGTGTATATCACACCTGATAAACTATTTAAATGTAAAGTCATAACAGACCCTAACTGCTTTCGTGGTTGCCAGAATGTGGGCTATTTCGCCCTAGGGTACAACAGTTGTGGAAAGAGGTTGCAGCCATAGACTCCACTCCATTGGATACCCAAATTACAGCAAATATTGAAACATGTCTTCTAGAGCTTCCATGTCAGAATTTGTCAAATCTACTAAATAAGCTCATACAATTTATAACGTTGGCTACAAAAAGCCATATTGCCAAACAATGGAAATCAAATATGATAAACTTGCAGGCGGTTATAAATAAAATACATTATATTTTTATTAATGAGAGGATGTCTCATCTCCTAACTGAATTGATGCCCAACTTTCTTGAGATGTGGGGGCCTTGGCTGCAATCTGCACTTATCATACTTCGCAGAGGAGATGAAACACCTAGAAATGACTCTTTATATATAGTGGAGAAGGATGAAAAGAAACTGGGATCTCAGCGGGAACCTAAGAAGAAAAAAAAAAAGGAAAATGAAAAGATAAAAAGAGGTAAGCGCTTATCTCTTAAAACCAAGCTCAGGTATGTCTAGGTAGGGAATTTTTGGCTGCCTCACCACTTCCCCTCCCCCCTTATTTGTTCAGTTCTGTTTCCCTCCTTCTTCTTTATATTCTGATTCCCCTTACCCCAGTTATCATCCATGATGTTGGAAAATTCTGATGGTAAAAGACAAAAAAGAAAAATTATTTGGGTCTAGATCTTACACCACAGAATATTAACTAAAAGATTAGTGAGAATGGCCCCCTTTCAATTGAGGTTTTGGGAGCTCCGGTAGCCCATAAGTGAGGTCGCAAGTAATTTGCTATTCAATTGGTATTTTTTTGTGGGCCCCAAACAGGTTACGAATTATGGGCTAGAAAAAATTGCTTACAGCCTCCAGAAGCCTTTGATCTTTCATTTTCTCAAGAGTTATGGCTAAAAGCCCAAATCACTATTCAATTGCTCAATTTGCCCAAGCCCACAAATGTTTTCACACCCGTAAATGGCAGAAAAAGGAGAAACTCCTACATGTATTAGAGAGGACCCACAAGGGGGTTAAACACCTATTTGTAGCACTGCAAATGCAAATAATAAATCACTACTGCACTATAAATAATGGGGAAAGCGATTATAGACCCTAGAATTAATTGCACAACAGACTCAAGCTCGCAAATCGTCAGGAAATCACATTTATTTTTATGTTTCATTTCAGGGCTAAATGGATCTTGGATATCAATGAGTTAATACATATCAAGCCACCCATATGGACTAGAACAATAGTGGCATTCATTTTTATAATTATTTATTTTGCGGGTTTGCAAGTCACATATCGGACCCCCGGACCTAATTGATTGACATGTAACCTCCATGTTTTACTGCCGTAATAATTACATTCTCATTTTCTATTCGCTAATTCTAAATGGGAGGTTACGGGCTTGCTTAATTGATCATGTTCCTGCCCTGAACTGGTATGAACCAGTGCATGGTTTACGGTTTCGGCTTTGGGACAGTAAGTTGCCATCTTGAGCAATTGAATAGCATCGCAATCGGAGACAGACGGGAGCCCGCAACTCACCCGCAGACATTTGGCCATCTGCGATTTAGTTGCGGGCTTGAAATCGAATGTGGCTCTATGTGAGTATAGCTGTTGTATTAGCTACTTCTTGTCTTCTTGAACTACTGTGTATGTGCAGTGTAATCTGTCAGAGATCAATTTATAACCAATAAAAACTGATTAAGAAAAAAAAAGTGCTTTGCACCATATTATAGAGCAATTAAAATTAAAAAAAAAATGTGAAACTATTTTCATGGTTTCAAATATTTTAAACATCCTTTCATGGTATTTATGGACTTTTTGAGTTAACCTTACCTTAAAGGCATATTTAAGTTGCATTAAACCTAGAGAATGCCGAAAGCATCACTGAGTCCAGGATGTATTAGAAGCTCCAATTGGGCAATACACCAACATAAGTAACTATTGCGAGGAGTATTTGTTTTGCACAAGTCCTCCCATAAACGTTTGAGTTTCTTTGTACATAAGAGTCAGAGCTTCCTCTGTGCACACACAGAGCTCACATTCAGATATGAAGGGAAATATACTGATAATTCTGGTTGCTTTGTGCAACCTGGCGTCGGCTCACAGGGATCCTTTGCTGAGAAATCTGATATCCTCAATTAAGAAAGCAACGAAATTCCTGAACGATTCATACAGAGATTTCAACCTGGATGGCATCATTGGGTACATGGCTTTATATGGTATGATTTTTTTTTTTAAAGACCATATATTACTCTTAAGTTGTGAGTATCATGGTAAAATAAAGATTTGTAAGGGGTAATTATCAAACCCCCTTCTGGATCGCTACCTTATCGTAGTGAAGAGGCTTGTCTACTTCAGGGAAGCTGTGAGTTATACCATGCAGGGTCACCCAAGATGGTCAGGTCATAGCAGAGCAGTTGGACAAATTACGGTCTACTGGAGCAACCCACTCCAGTATCATTGCCATGAAAACCTTATGGATAACTACAAGATGGAATGCTGCCATTCATAGGGTCGTGGAGAATTGGACATGACTGAACACCAACAAATTAGTAGGAAAGAGTGGATGGTGTATAATGGGTTACCATGGTTGGAATAACCTTTAAGCAAAATAAGCACATGCTTAGGGCATCAAGGGAAGGGGGCACCACACTGCCAGATGTACCATGGACCATATGGTGAAAAAACTGCAAATGGTGCAGCTGAACCATGCTCCACAAAAAGGGGCTCCCACAATAAATGAAAAAAATGATATATATAATACTAAAATAATAATAAAATAGTAATAACAGAGGTTAATGATATACATTGTAACATTTTAATATTGTTTATATTTTGAATTAGATATATATGGAGGTACTAAATTATTTTAAGTGCTTAGGAGAAGGTAGATGACTTGTAAGGGTGATGATCCAAGAGGTATGGAAGGAGAAGCAGGATGATATGTAAAGCATTATTACCTATCAGTGACAATAATAAGGTGGTAACTGCAATGGTTAAAGTGCTAACATATGATTTGAGATTTTGGAGTGGTTACATATACCATTATACTTATATGTCTACAAGGGTTTCAGGGTCTAGTTGCCATAACAGCTTATAGTCAAGGTTGGCACTTGGGACATCAGAGACAAAAGTGAGGATGGTGGTTGAATGCTGGTAAAGGGTCCAGAGACTGAGTAGAGTAAGAGAATCACCCAGCCAGACAGTGATCCGCCATTGAGATTAATGCTCTCCCACGTCTTGTACTTCCTAGCAGGAGAGATTCCTGATAATAACCACACCAGCAATACGTGTATAACCTC